>JADRCC010570975.1:0-14766 GCA_019843855.1 Hylomyscus alleni
AATATCGGGGAGCAAACAGAGGAACACCCTTATCTGCACTTTTCAAATTCAAATTAAATTCATTCTTGTTATACAGTTAAAGTCCTCAAGAAGCCCTAGCTGAATTGAGAACTAAAACCCAGATATGATCTTCTGTATGCAACCTTGGCACAGGAACAAAGCTTTTACACTGTACTTATTAATATGCATGCACTAAGTCCTATTTTCATAAATAAACATCTTTGTTTAAAAATAGCCAAGAATTTTTTTAAAGCAAAAGATGTTTAAACAGAGAGTGGTGGAATCTTAGGGAAAACCCAAAGAATGAAGTTAATTTATTCCAGGAAAGGGACAAAGTCAAATCATGAAGCAAACTCATTAATAGTGAACATGAAGTGCTGTCGGTGGCTTTGCACATACTTTGATTGTGAGTAATACAGACATGTTTCCTGAATATTAATGTAAAACTTTCTCCAGGTATCCCTACATTTGCTTTGAAAGGGGAAAATTTGGCTTTGCAAAAGGTCTAGAAAATCCCCACATTTTGCATGTCTCAAAATATTTAATTTTCTAATTAACTTTAACATTATATATAATTGAAATATAATCCTCACACCTTCATAATTGAATTAATTATTTGATATTAGTAAAATTGTAGGACCATAGAGAGAAAGGTAGGCTATGAGTTATAGATTGTTTAATTGCATAGTTCAATTTCGTTAGTAGTGCAAATTACATAGTATTTCCTTTTTAAATAAGATGGCTTCTTTGACATCAACCTTACAAAATTTATTCAACTTTGTATTTCTTAAGTATTTGGCTTTATTTAATTATATTAGTTGTCTTTGTCACCTGATCAAGTCAAGAGCCCTTAGCAGGTGATGGGATAACAGGAAACTGGTAATCTAAGTCACTGCTCCTTACCAAACCAACCAGAAAAGAAAAAAAAATTGATTAAAAAATATTAAAGTTTCCTAAACTTCATCACACAAAGTAAGATACAGTTGGTCTCTTTGTGGTTTGGCACTATAAACATTGAAGAAAAGATAACTGTTTTTCAAAACTGCCTTTCCTATTTTGTTCTTTGTTTTGTTCTTATGAATATGCTCATTCTGTACCTTTGTCATCATGCTCAGCTTATGTATATTCATTACTACCAAGCTCACTCTATATTATTATTAATGCCCTGTATGTCTAAAGTATGGCCAATTAAAATTTCTCAGACCTTGATTTCAAACTTCAGGGGAAGGAATGAGATTGTCTACCTGAGCTCAAATTATATTAAAACTAATTGACAAGAATAGCTCATCAACCTGCAGGATGGTATGTCTGTGACCCCAGGAAGGTCATGAACTCAACTAGACCTGTGAATAAGCCAATATCCATTAACAAGTATGATGCAATTTATAACATGTACACCTTGAACTGTTAATGTGTTAGAATCTTCTTCCTTATATGTTCACATTATAATGTACTAACTGACATTCTATTTTTAAGAGCAAATGAGTTCAATAAAAAGGATGCCATTTGGGTAACATGGAGCAATAATATGAGGAATTAGAAATTTGTTGATTGTCATCCAATGGTCTCTCTAATTTGGTAATTGGAGAAATCAGTATCCACACAGAGCTTCTGAGATAGTGTATCCATTAAACAAGAACTGGCTGGTTCAGAAAAGGAGGAAAAGAAGACAATTGTGTGTAAAAGCATGATTACCCAAATAAAGGTTTTACTGTAAAGGTTGTCTCAAATACAGTAAGAGAATATACCTAAATAAAGATGACATCAAAAATATAAAGAGTGAAATAAACTTTCCAAAGGGTAAAACAAAATGAGAAGAGAATAAGTAACTTGAAAAACAAAGGCAAGCATGTAGACAATTTTTTAAAAATTCCTTCCCAGGGAAACCTCTATACCTTCTCCTAATGTCCTAGAGATAAACTGAGGCACAGTTCTGTCAAGTTCACTCTAGACAACCAATGAGTTTATTAGACTTCCTTACAAGGCATAGGTAAGGAGTTACTTAGAGGTATATGAGTGCTTCTCTTTCTAGAAGGCTGCATTTGAAAAGCTTTTACCCATCGGGGATGAGAGCTTCCCTGTAGCTGCATAGATAGACCCTCTCTGCCCCTAATCTTAACTGGCATATATATTAGACCTTTCTTGAGGGCATATGCAATTAAAGCAGAGTTGTATACAACAAGTGGTGGGGAGCAGGGTGACTCTTAGGCTCCTCTCCTAATGATCTCTAGAATGATCTTTTGCAAGTGGGTGAAAATCAACTCCCCAAGATGGCAGCTGTTTTATTCAGGACAGTTATTCACAACAATGGTGCAATATGTCTGAGAGAGAGAGAGAGAGAGAGAGAGAGAGAGAGAGAGAGAGAGAACGAGAACACAAGAAAAAATTTCTCTGTATTTTGGCTTGTTTGAGGGGACTTTTTCTTCACAGAAGGTATATAACCAGACAAGTAATGATCCCCAAGAGTATGCAGGAAACAGAAAGGGAATTTGTGTTCTCAGTGAAGCCTTTACCAATCTATTCTATTAGGTAAATGTTTCTAAACTTAGGAGCAAGGGTGTCTTTCCCCCTGGACTGTCTAGAGATATTTTCATCACAGTTGGTAGGGAGCAAAAAGAACTAGCTTCTAATCCCTTTAGATCAAAACTTACAGAAATTGAAATATCTATGCTAGACAATTTCCCATCTAACCAGAGGCCTTAATGACTTTCTGAACAAAATTCTAGAATCTTCCCTCTCATAAACACTCAAAGCTCTTCCTTTGTTTTTCCCTACTTCCAGGACTCTCTTTATAGAGCTATGATCTAGGAGTTTTGAGAAAATTCTAAGCAAAAACCTCATCTTATGCTTGCAGAGAGTATAGAATTACCTAAGGAAACCACTAATTGATACCTACATTTACTAACTTCCACTGTCTGACTAGACCTGATTTAAAATTTGTTTGCTCTGGTGTTGTCAAATGATTTAGTCTAATTTCTTGAACTCTCACCAATTTGCAGAATTTCTTCCTTCTTGTCTGTTTGTGTTATGCATGAACTAGTTATGATTTTATCCATTTGCTAATAAACCTTATTTCAATGGTCTAAAGAGAAACAAGACAAATACATACTGCATATAGATTGCCATTTTGAAGTGAAAGTTGTTGATTACTTTAAAACGTGTATCCATAAGGCTTATGAAAAACTAACTGGTATTTGTAAGCATTATATTTTCAGTGTTTTATTACAAAAAAACCAACCAAATCATTTTTATGTGTTTCAAATTTTTAATTTTGCATTGATATTTTCATAAGTGAAAAAGTATTCATCATAGGATGCATTCTTAAAGAGTGGAAACTTAAAGTTGTATGTGAATAAATACTATTACTAGAATGTGTAGCCTTTTAGAGAGAGAGAGACAGAGAGAGACAGAATGAGAGAGACAGCTTTCATAAGCTTTTATAATATCCTCTTTGAAGCCTCCACCCTGGAAATACTATGTCCTGGTCCTTTTCATTAAGAGAAAATTGCAGTTCTGTTAGTCTAGACGAGTTCTTAGGAAAGCTGCACAGTTGGCTTTAACCAGAATCTGTTGGTTCTACAATTAATACACCTGCTGTTCCATCACACCATTTTCTTAGTTAGAAGAACAGTGTAGTGTGTTATTTCATCCTGCAATGGGGAAGGAATTACCTGATGACCAAGAAAAAGGCCTTATAGAAGAGCTCCTTTGGTGTAGCTCAGCTGGTGCTAGCTGTCAAGCCATGCTGTGTCACAATTCATCATATTTCAAAGAATCAATAAGTACAATACTATGTTGACAATTTAGAGAAACATCAAAAGAGCTCAAAGTATGAGAACTATGGATCACCAGACCAAGTAAAAACCAATTTTATAGACCATTTATTTCCTCAGCTTCTGAGTACATCGTTATGTGTGCACTCCTTCCTACTATGCAGGAACCATTATTTGCTTGCTGCCTTCATTCTGTACATGCAGAGTTGGAAACATGGCTACCATTTTCAGCTCTCTCAGTAGCAATCAGAGCTGCACACTAAGATGTTCTGACTCCTCGTGAGACAACAGATTGTATTAACTTCCCTTTCCTTGAAGTCACAGCAAACCTCTTATTTTCAATAATATCTTTTCTTCTCTCCTGTTTGCCAGGCATGATCTCTGAATTTGGCCAAAGGGAAATGTTTCTTTCATTTGCTGACTATTCTTACGGATGCTATTTTGTTGGTGGTGGTGATGGTGTTGTTATTGTTGTTGTTTATTTGTTTTGTTTGGGGGGAAGAGGGGTCCTTATGCCCTGACAGAAGTTTTCACTTATGAAGAAGAGAGGGAAAGGAAATTTATCCCCATGAGCTTGCAGTGAAAGGATAAAGATTTCTGCCTTTATTTTCTCCTGGCATAGAGAACCAAGATCAATAAAATACAGCTAAAAGCAACTCGTCTAGTCTTTAACACATCGCATATTCAAAAGTCAGTAATCTACGTATGTATATTCTTCACAAATTCTTGGGTAGAGTGATTTCATTTTTATTCTAATCTTTTACATTAAAGGGAGAAGATAAATAAATACAGTCTGCCCAGATTCAAACCCAGTTTATCCAACCATGGAACTTGCTCATAAATCCCTTTGAAAGACCCAAAGAGTCTTTCTCTCAGGACCCTCGCCCAAAGACCACCAAGAGTCTGAAATTCGATGCAACAGCAAGAAGATTTAATCGGTCCAGCGCACCAGGGCTCAGCTGATTTAGTGAAGGAGCCGAACCCCAGTGACTGTTACAGAGAGTCTTTAAGCTCAGAAACCTCAAGCAGGTGCGGGGGTAGGGGGGTTCCAGGGAAATTCCAGTATACAGCTATACAAACATATACTATACATTGATTGATTGTTCAGCTATCTTTGGCAACATTCGCTCTTTGTGGTTGGCCATTTCCTCAGGGTATTGAGTCTTGAGGAGTGGTCCCAGGGTCCATGGGGTCAGTTTTTCATGACCCTAGTGCAGCACCTGGGATTAGTTTCTCATGACCCTGGTGCAGGCAGCCCCAGGGGTCAATTTATATTTTTCCATGGTCTTATATTCCCCTCTTCTTCTAGTAGCTAATTTCAACCTTGAAATTCATAGATATGAATTTGGGTTATATTGCTGTCTAAGCATTAGCACTTGTACAGCATTAATTCTTTCTCTAATAAAAGTGACAAAGCAATTAAGAATACAAAGCCCAAAAGTGAATATGAGAAGTAATATAATTAAGAGTCCCGTCAAGGAAGATATAAGGGTGGTGAACCAAGGAGACTTATTGAACCATGATTTGAACAAGCCCTGTTGGTTTTCTCTTTCTCATTGTCTATTGGCTAGCCTTTCTCTTAATTTATTAAGATTGTCAGTTATGACTCCCAAGTGTTCTATATAGAAACAGCATTTTTCTTTTAGGGCAGCAAACCATCTTTAAAAAAAAGGAGGTCACAAATTATTCCACAAAATAGAAACAGAAGGCACTCTACCCAATTCATTCTATGAAGCCACAATTACTCTTATACCTAAACCAGACAAAGACCCAGTGAAGAAAGAAAACTTCAGAACGATTTCCCTTATGAATATCGATGCAAAAATACTCAATAAAATTCTTGCAAACTGAATCAAAGAACACATCAAAACAATCATCCACCATGATCAAGTAGGCTTCATCCTAGGGATGCAGGGATGGTACAATATATGGAAATCCATCAACGTAATTCACCACATAAACAAACTCAAAGGAAAAAACCATATGATCATCTCATTAGATGCTGAGAAAGCATTTGACAAAATCTAACACCTTTCATGATAAAAGTCTTGGAAAGATCAGGAATTCAAGGCCCATACTTAAACATAGTAAAAGCAATATACAGTAAACCAGTAGCTAACATCAAACTAAATGGAGAGAAACTTGAAGCAATCCCACTAAAATCAGGGACTAGAAAATGCTGCCCACTCTCTCCCTACCTATTCAATATTGTACTTGAAGTCCGAGCCAGAGCAATTAGACAACACAAGGAGATCAAAGGGATACGAATTGGAAAGGAAGAAGGCAAATTATCACTATTTGGTGATGATATGATAGTATACTTAAGTGACCCCAAAAATTCCACCAGAGAGCTCCTAAACCTGATAAACAACTTCAGCAAAGTAGCTGGATATAAAATTAACTCAAGCAAATCAGAGGCCTTTCTCTACACAAAGGATAAACAGGCAGAGAAATTAGGGAAACAACGCCCTTCACAATAGTTACAAATAATGTAAAATACCTAGGTGTAACTCTAACTAAGCAAGTAAAAGATCTGTTTGACAAGAACTTCAAGTCTCTAAAGAAGGAAATTGAAGAAGATCTCAGAAGATGGAAAGATCTACCATGCTCGTGGATTGGCAGGATTAATATAGTAAAAATGGCCATCTTACCAAAGGCAATCTACATATTCAATGCAATCCCCATCAAAATTCCAACTGAATTCTTTACAGACTTAGAAAGAGCAATTTGCAAATTCATCTGAACAACAAAAAAACGAGGATAGCCAAAACTATTCTCAACAACAAAGGAACCTCTGGTGGAATCATCATCCCGGACCTTAAGCTGTACTATAGAGCAATTGTGATAAAAACTGCATGGTATTAGTACAGTGACAAGCAGGAAGATCAATAGAACAGAAGACCCAGAAATGAACCCATGCACCTATAGTCACTTGATCTTTGACAAAGGAGCTAAAACAACCCAATGGAAAAAAGACAGCATTTTCAACAGATGGTGCTGGCTCAACTGGCAGTCAGCATGTAGAAAAATGCAAATCGATCCATTCCTATCTCCTTGTACAAAGCTCAAATCTAAGTGGAGCAGGGACCTCCATATCAAACCAGATAAATTGAAACTAATAGAAAAGAAAGTGGGGAAGAATCTCGAGCAAATAGGCACAGGGGAAAATTTCCTGAAGAGGATGCCAATAACTTATGCTCTAAGATCAAGAATTGACAAATGGGACCTCATAAAGTTACAAAGCTTCTTTCTGTAAGGCAAATGATGCTGTCATTAGGACAAAACAGCAACCAACAAATTGGGAAAAGATATTTACCAATCCTATATCTGATAGAGGGACAATATCCAATGTATACAAAGAACTCAAGAAGTTAGACTCCAGAGAATCAAATAATCCTATTAAAAATGGGGTACAGAGCTAAATAAAGAATTCTCAACTGATGAATACTGAATGGCTGAGAAACACCTAAAGAAATGTTCAACATCCTTAGTCATCAGGGAAATGCAAATCAAAAAAACCCTGAGATTCTACCTCACACCAGTCAGAATGACTAGGATAAAAAACTCAGATGACAGCAGATGCTGGAGGGGTTGTGGAGAGAGAGGAACACTACTTCATTGCTGGTGGGATTGCAAGCTGGTACAACCACTCTGGAAATCAGTTTGGCGGTTCCTCCGGAAATTGGACATAGTTCTACCAGAGGATCCAGCTATACCACTCCTGGGCATATACCCAGAAGATGCTCCAACATGTAATAAGGACACATGCTCCACCATGTTCATAGCAGCCTTATTTATAATAGCCAGAAACTGGAAACAACCCAGATGTCCCTCAACAGAGGAATGGATACAGAAAATGTAGTACATCTACACAATGGAGTACTACTCACTTATTAAAAACAATGAATTTATGAAATTCTTAGGGAAATGGATGGATCTGGAGAATATCATACTGAGTGAGGTAACCCCCATCACAAAAGAACACACATGGTATACACTCTCTGATAAGTGGTTATTAGCCCAGAAGATTGGAATACATGAAGTACAATCCACAAACCACAAGAAACTCAAGAAGAAGGAAGACCAAAATATGGATACTTCATTCCTTCTTAAAAGGGAAAACAAAATACCCATGGAAGGAGTTGCAGAGACTAACTATGGGGCAGAGACTGAAGGAAGGGCACTCCAGCCTGATATAGCTGTCTCCTGAGAGGCTCTGACAGTACCTGACTGTGACCATCTTGCCTGAGTACTGTGTCTTCAGATCCCGCCTGGCTAAGATCGTCCCTCCTCTCTGCCCACCTCCTGCTAATTGCCACGCCTCTCGTCTGGTTCGCTGAAGTTATGCTGGAAGTCTCACCTCTAGAAACTCAAGAGAACTTGCTGATTGGGCCTGGTAACTGATGAACTTGTGGGAGGGGTTTTACCTTACCTACTTCCTGGTTTCATTTTGTAAAAAAGGATTATTATTAAAGGGAACATGGCTGAGTAAAGGTGGACGTCTCTTGGCCCATTTTTATAACCTGTCCATTTGGATAGATATTGATAAGGTAATATATTAAGGTATTATAAATATTATTATGGCTATCCAGGTCCCTGACTCCTATTTCCAGAGGACCCACTTATAATGTGGTTGTGGGCTGCTACATATAGTGTTCCAATGTGGACCTGGTTTGGAGCTGATAGGGACATAAATTATGTAATTATAGTTGGCATAATTGCCGGATTTTCCAGGTAGTAGCTGGGGACAGGCAGCTGGACAGGGTTGGATTAATCCTTTTTTCTCTGGGACAGGAGGAGCTCACAGAGCAAACAGCAAATTTGCCAGATATTCCAGCCAGGAGCTGGGTACAGGCAGCTAGATAAGGCTGATTTACTCCAGGGTATGGAGGCAGCCTTGAGCACCTGCCAGAAAGTGGAGGTGCTGCACACAGGTGGAATACAGTTGTGCATAGGTGAATTCCCTGTAGCTCTCAGGAATATTCCTAGTTATTAATCTATGTTGTCTTATTTACATGTATATATGTGTGTCTCCAGTCTTTGACGAGTGAGTGAGTGAGGATGTCTTGCATTTTTGTCCTGTCCCTTTGTCTGAATCAACACGTGGCCAAGATGGCGCCCGAGGCTTCTGCCCACCTGCCGCTCCGTGCTGGGCGGTCCTGGCTGGCTGCCTCCCCTGCCCGAGCAGGCCCTCTGGTTCGACCATGGGATCTGGAAGCTCTGTAGAAGTTGGCCCTGGCCAGCTGTGCAGGCTGCCCAGCAGGAGGGAGCCACATGTCAGCACTGACACGGTGCAGGTATACTCAGAGCTCAGGGGTCCCAACCCAGCCCTGCAGCGGGCCTAGCAGCACGGCTCCTTGGCAGGTGGGCAGATGGCCAGGTGCTCCTCACCAGCCGATACTTGCTCTGGTGCAGCCTGGGCTGGGCTCCACAGACAGGCGTTGGCCCGAGAGCCAATCAGAGCCAGCTGCCCAGAGACAGCCAGCGGGTGTCAGCCGGCTTGGAGGGAGCTGAATGAGCTGGGTCAGAGTGGAGAACGAGGCTGGAGCGACCTGAGACCCAGAAATGCTGCTAAGAGCATGGTGTGGCAGGGACCAGATGAGATATGCCAAGGCAGTGCGGTGCTGCCAAAGGCTTCTCCCCGTCCTGTGCCCACTCAGGCTGCAAATGAGATCGGAGCACATGGGTGCTCGGCGGAGGGGAGGGGGGCTGTGTGTCACCTGCCCAAACAAAAAACAAAGGGGGCACGACTTGGGGACTCTGCAGGGCGGACACGACAAAGCTTGCGGTGACTGGCCCTGGTGGCATGGGGGCTAGAGCAAGGCCTGAATGAGGCCAGATACAGTGGCGGCATAGTGCCCCAGAGGCATGGCGAATGCTGCCAGTGATTTTCCTATCATAGTCACTTGTGCGTGCAGATTCTGGGTTTCAGGCGCCATTTTTTTTTTTTTTTACATGATGTTTCGCAGCCACTTAACATCATCTGGTGGTCATTTATAGTAATTATAAGCTAGTATTTAACACGGCTGTAAAACTCACCCAGACAAAAGGTAATTATGTCCAGATAATTTTATTTACCTTAAAGAAAGAGATATCTAGGTTTTCTCCACAGGTTACTCGAAGATGGAGCTGCACCCTTGCTAAAGAAGCTTGCTGTATACAGGTATAGTATTCAGAACTAATTAATAAGCTAAAACTAATCTAATTGCCTGGCTTATAGGGCTATTAGAGATCTAAAGCTAATTCTATTACGAGCTAGCCAGCTCGTAGACATGTGTACACATTTTATACCACTGTGGGCAAATAAACCTATCTTTAGTCCTAGAATGAGTCAACCTTGCCCTGGCATGTGGTTGTCTGCTTCCTGCTTTGAGACAAGGTATGTCTCTTCAAGATATGTAGTCCCCAGAGTTTCCAGTTCTCCTCGGTTTAATATATATACCAAGTCAAGAGATGGTAACTTCAACATGCATTCTACTCTTGATGCTGACAAACGGCTGAGTTTGATCTGTAAAGGCTAGTCCTCCTGATCCAGATGTAAGACTAGAAACAGTGAATTTCTGCTTCCCTGTGCCATAGGGGTTATACACATGCAGAGAAGGGTCAGACACGCATACAGTGAATCTCAGGCCAGATGAGCTGCTGCTGGAGCCAGTCAGTTCTGACTGGACTGCTGCTGTGTGGACTGCCTGATCCTGGGGAGCCTGACATTCCAGCTTTGCTGGCAGGGGTCTTTGCTCTACTCTGAGGAGCTTGGCTGCCAGGGGATAGGGTCTCTACATTCAGCTCAGTTGACATTGTACTCTTCTTCCTAAATGCTTAATTACAGTCATACTCACCTCTGGCCTCGGGCTCAGAGATACACCTGCCTCTGCCTCACAAGTGCTAAGACTAGGGGTATACACCACCACCACCCGGCAATTCTTATGACCAAATGTAACTCTCTATTAGACATTCTTACTTTAACCCAGGCTAGCTAACTACAGTTCTAGAACAGAGAGACACTAGAAAAACCTTATTTAATAAAATGATGTTTTTTATTTTGATTTTTAAAATATTATTGCTTATTTGGGTTTTGCCCTCTATAGTTATGATTATGGCCTTATTTTACTTAAATAAATTAAATAAAGATAGCAAAAGTTAAAAGGTCTATATAGCTAATATAGACCTACTGCCATCTCTGATTACTTACTTATTAAGATAAAATGGTATTTACAAGATTTTATTTTATTAAGGAGATATAATTAAAAGGTTATTCAGTGTTTAACATATATTTAATTATTTTCCAAATAGACTTGTTCTTGAAAATTGTTCAGTGACACTCAAATAAAGTTTTGTTTGGTTTCTAACAACGCTTTTACGGCACCAAGTTTATGAAAATATTTTCTTCAAAAATCAGCCTGTAAAGGAAACCGAGATATAACAACAATATTGCCCTTAAAATCTTTTGGGTGTTACTCAGATAATTTACTCAAAAATATTTATCTTAAATTAATACTTACTACAGAGTGGCCTCAGTTCAGCTTAAGAGATTTTCTTTGGTGTTTACAGACCAGAACTTAGAAAGTTGATTTCCTTGTCTCTACTCTATACTAAAAGCTAAGCTTTAAATTTCTCAGGATAAGTTAACTATTAAGCCTCAGATTCATCTTATAGAGACAAATTACCTGTTTTCAGTTACTTTCGACTAAGACCTCATCTTAAAACTCACAATAAGACTTAATCCTCTGATAAAATTCAACTGGTGAGATACACAGCTTTTACAAAAGCTAGAAGCAGCTTCTATAACTTGTGATTTGTGATAAATCACAATCTAATGTTTAATTTGTGCCACTACATCTCTTTAACAAAGAGAAAACATTAATATCTCTTCTCTTATTGCAAATAAAATTTTATATCTTACCATAAAGCTATGGTGATATTATATAGTCTTATATTTATACTTTAAAAAACATTCGTTTTCTCTACTATAATTAATTTGAATTTTATAATTTATTATTATATTTGGCCTATTACTTAATGATAAATTTCTAGACAAAATTTTATTTTCTCCATAGTAAACAAATTTTTTTTATTCTTACTTTATTTCCTATAAATTTATATACACTCCGTAACTATATGTTACCTCTTTATCATATATATATATATATATATATATATATATATGTCACATATTTTATTCTCATGATTTCCTCCCTATTTCAGCACAAATAACCAAATTGTGTGCTGTAGTTCCTTTGTATCCAAGTGTTAAAATTTTAGTCTTATCTTATATATTGATATATGGGTACATATATATAAGCTCTTTTTTATTTATTATCTAGACATTTTTATAATATTATTCTAATTTCTATTTTAAAAACTATTAATACACATGTGACTATTAATGCCTCCTCAGGCTTTCAAGTTGTTATTGCCTTTACATTAATAACAACAAAACATTAATCAGTTATTGTCTATATTATATTTCTTTATGTAATGTTCTTAGTCAGTTAATACAGATATTGAAACTATTATAGTCAAACATTTTAGACATTTTGTCAATAATTTAATGCTACCCATATTTATTAAAATAATCTATATTTTTAAGACTATGTTTGTTTAATGTACACTTTGCACATTGAAAATTTGATTTTTTATATTTTTTTATATTAAATGAGGGGGAGTATTCACTACTCTGCTTTCCAGAGTTACTGCCAAAAACATTTTGGTTTTTGCTGTTTTAAAAAGCGTGTTTTGTTTTTTAATTAATTTGAAAAATATTTTCTTTTTTGCCTCTTTTAAGGCATGCCTAGCTTTCTACTTGTTTTTAAAGACATGTTGCCTTTTGCTTGTCTTGAAATATATATATATATTTTTTTTTCGCAGTCTGATGCTAGAGGTCAGCCTGCTGCAAATTGCCATTGGCATCCATACATTTTCAGTTTTTATGCCATGATCAAAATGGCGTGTCATTCCACTTACTAATATGTTTTTCTTTACCCCATCTTGTTCTTGGAAAGGGGCTCTATTTGTGTTGGAACACAATGGCTGCCTAAAATTTTGTTCTGTAGAGTGGATACAGACACAAATTCCTTTTTATATACATGTTTTTATGACAAAAATTGTGGCTATACATTTTATTAGCCAAAAAGTCTACTTGGCTGAAATGACCTCCACCTTTTTATGGGAGTCAACAGTGACTTCCCTCTACTCTTAGAGGTCAAGCCCTGGCATAAATGTTGCTAATTTGCAACTAAAGTGCCTGAGACATTTTCAAGTTAATGTTATTTTTTAACTTTTTAAGTTTTTATCTCAAAACTCGCTCAGTCCAGGAGCTTCTGACATAAAAGTTACTTATTGACAATTAAATTGAAGGCCTATTGAATGCAAAACTATTGAAAATATTCCTAGCTTGGGAACTACTATTTCTCAGCTCAATTACGGTGTCTACTCCCAGCTACCCATCAGCACTCCAGGGCTGCTTCATGTAGACTTCTGAAAAGGCAGACTCCAGAGAAACTGTGGCAGCTCCTGGACTTTGCTGGCGATAAAGGCGTGTCTTGGCACTAGCTACACGAATGAAGAGTGTGACTTAGAGACCTATTTCATCAGGCAGACATTTTAGGCATATCTTGGTGCTATCTGCATGGATGAATGGTACATATTGGAAACCTGTGGTCTTTGAGCCAGGTTGCTGATGGTAACAACCTAAGACAGAGGCATGCGCCAAGTGGCTGTGTGTTTTTGAATAAACACATTAAGGCCCGGTCTGTAGTACAGACTAGCTGCTAATGACCTTGATGTCGAGTAAGTTGCCGGTCAGTCATATTTATTACTCAGGTTTTCCGACCAAATGCCATAAGAATTCCCATGCAAGACTGTGCCACATAAATATGCCTTTGTCCTGCTGTTTTTAAAATAAAAAAGGAGGAACTGTGACTGTCCTGCCTGAGGGTTGTCTCTTCAGATCCTGCCTGGCTAAGATCGTCCCTCCTCTCTGCCCACCTCCTGCTAATTGCCACACCTCTCTCCTGGTTCACTGAAGTTATGCTGGAAGTCCCGCCTCCGGAGACTCAAGAGAACTTGCTGATTGGGCCTGGTTGCTGACGAACTTGTGGGAGGGGTTTTACCTTACCTACTACCTGGTTTCATTTTGTAAAAAAGGATTATTATTAAAGGGAACATGACTAGTAAAGGTGGACGTCTCTTGGCCCATTTTTATAACCTGGCCATTTGGATAGGTATTGATAAGGTAATATATTAAGGTACTATAGATATTATTATGGCTATCCAGGTCCCTGACTACTATTTCCAGAGGACCCACTTATATTGTAGCTGCAGGCAGCTACACCTGACTAATACAGAAGTAGAGGCTCACAGCCATCCATTGAACTGAGTACAGGGTCCCCAATGAAGGAGTTAAAAGAACCAATGGAGTTGAAGGGTTTGCAGTCTCTTGGGACGAACAACAATATGGACTGACCAATGCCCTCAGAGCTCCCAGGGACTCAACCACCAACCAAGGACTATACATGGTGGGATTGATTGTTCTGGCAGCATGTGTATAGTAGAGGATTGCAAAGTCAGTCATCAATGGGAGGAGAGGCCCTTGGCCCTGTGAAGGTTCTGTACCCCAATGTAGGGGAAAGACAGGGTGGGGTGGCAGGCATGGGGAGGGGGAGGCAACAGGGGTTTGTTCTTGTTGTTTTTGTTTGTTCATTTGTTTGTTTTTTCGAGGGGAAACTGGGAAAGGAGAAATCATATGACATATAAATAAAGAAATTATCTTAAAAAAGAAAAGAAAAGAAAAAGGAGGTCTAGCCCTCATCTGTTCTGGAGAACTACTTCTGACAGCGAGGTCAATGACTCTTTTAACCTTGCTATGGAGTCTTCAAATAGTCTAATATTAGTATCTATGGCTTGCCTAAGGCCAGCATAATACTGAGGCTGCTGGATGAGAGCCGTAGTGCCTGTTCCTATACCTGTTGCTATTACTTTTCCTAGAAAAACA
>JADRCC010570976.1:0-11104 GCA_019843855.1 Hylomyscus alleni
TAATGAAATCTGACGCCTTCTTCTGGTGTGTCTAAAGACAGCTACAGTGTACTTATGTATAATAATAAATAAATCTTTAGGGAAAAAAATTTTTAAGATGTGTATGCCTACTACATCCTTGCAAGTATTCATGAAGACCAAATGACAGCATCAGAGCCCCACAACTGAAGTTAGAGGCAGCTGAGAGCCACACAGTGTTGGAACTGAACTCTGGTCTTCTGAAAAGATAGCAAGTGATCTAAACTGCTGAGCTATCTCTCCATCCCCTGGCTCAGGTTTTCCAGTTTAGCAGTTCTGCTGCTGCTCAGCTATCACAGGCATACAATATTTCAATATTTACAATATGAGGAATCTCATAACATCAAGTACTGATTATTTGGTTGAGCATCCCCGAATCCACCTCCAATCTCACCAACTCCTTCCTAATTTGGTTCCATTTCTTCACCTCTGCAGATCTTTCCAGTCTGGACCCTGAACATTGTCCCTCATCCGATTCATCTAGTTAGTATGTTTAGCTGTCTCCTAAGAGCCTTCTCTGGCCCTTATCAGATGTTTTGATTAGGTTCCATTCATTTCACCATGTACTGCTTCAATAAAACATCATTTGTCATTGTTTAATAAGTTTCAATAAGACTGTACTTGCCCCAGTGACTGCATATTCAGTATCTCACAGGATATGGCATATTAGACTTGTTAAATAAAATTATAATAGTTATCAATGATTTGAAGGACAGCAAACCATCTCTTCTAAGCAACTGATAAGTCACATTCAAAGAGAAACTGAATTATCCAGAGTGGCTTAAAATCAAATAACAGTAATGGAAACATTCTGGGTATTGCAATAAAAATCCCTGGCTTGAATGAAAACATGTTCATGACTGAAAATGTGTTTCAATAATGCAATGCTTATAGCCAAGAATAAAGATCTTCCAAGGTCTTTCAGTTTCCACAGGGAGAGAAGCAGGATTTACTGCCACTTGCTCTTTTAACATGTTAGATGGCTGGAGGGATCACTGATGTTAATCATTTATCAAACCCAATGAAATTGCTACTATTTTAGAATCTTTCTTGAACCATGCATCAAAATATTTCAGTTAAAAAAAAAAAATTAGATCCTCCCATAGATTCTACTGCTCTCTGCCCACCTTGTCCCAGAGTGCATGGGACACCCTTCTCCCTACTAGTATTATCAGGAACAGAAGAAAAACAACACACAAAGCATACTGGAAATATTTGGTTCCTTTTAATCAGCTATTGGTGGTATAATAAAATAATTTCAAGTGATGCCTAATTTAAACACTCAATGGTTCATGGAGGGCACCCTCAGCACAACGTAAAGCCTGAGTGTCAGGTGATACCTCTCTGCTTTTTCAAGAAAGGAGGGATGAAGACATGGTCAAAATTACGGCTGACAGCCTGGACTCATGTGGTCACTTATGGGTCACTTTGGAGGTATACTGGCAGGAGAAATGCTGGAAGCAAACCCACTGTTCTTAGAAACAACAGTATGCTTAAAAAAGAAAAGGAAAAGACGTACATTTGAGCTCATATCTGAAAACAAAAATATCCACCAAATACCACAACAGATTTTTTAATAATTATTTTCTAACATTAAGACTGTTATTGTAGAGAAGCATTTCTTCTTTTTGAACACTCAATTTAATGTGCACTGTATTAAATAAATCACAGAGAGAACTAAGTTCTGTGTTCTATACAAATTAAAAGTCCCATGAACAAGCTGCCCCCACCCTATCAAAGCTCAATTTTGCAATGGTCTCAGCAGAAGAAAAGCAGTTCACAATTAAAACAGAATTCTTAGCATTACAAAAGTTGACAGAACCCCTATCTTTTCATCATTTTTTTTCTAACAGCAAAGATTACAATGACAGAAGTGAATGATCAGAATGTAAAAATATTTGTGCAAAATTGCATTAATTGTTCTCACCATCTAATTGGAGTAAAAACTCAAACGCAATAGCCATAATGAAGAAAAGCTATGCTGGAAGTTCTAGATGTCAAACGAGGATTATACAGTTACTAACCATGGAAAGGACTGTGCGGCACCATGAGAAGCAGAGAAACAGATGTGGCAGCCATGCCAGCCAGGAAGCTGGATGAGGGCGCCAGGCTAGCCATGACAGCAATCCGTCAGAGACTGCAAACCAATGCCAGCTGAAAACCCATTTCAATGTCTTTATTCTTGACTTTGCAGACCACAGAGAAATGTTTAAAGTCTTTTTCCCTTCCTCTCAAGGAGTGTCTCATGCACTGCTGGCAATCCTTAGAAGAGCTGAATCATGGACTCTCTGGATTTACCTACACCAATCCATTTAACTGGAAAACAGAACAAGAAAATAGATCAAATCTCTTAGGCATTCACCCTTTGGTAAAGAGAGGACAGTCCTGCTAGGCAATAGCTAAAGTCCCAGCTCTCCTGCATTTTAAGATCAAATCAATGCTGTATTTAAAAAGTAAAGGTTCAAAAAAGTAAAGTACTAGATTTCTCCAGTACCATGAGTGACTGACATGAATTTTTTAAAGTCAATATTTCTTAAAGGTTGATGTGTGCTGTTAATATTACTTCTTAAAGTACAATGAATACATAACATCTTTCATCTCAACAAAGAACTATAGGTATAATTCTACTAGATAGTTTAGAATATAACAGAAACCTTTTTTTTAAGATGGATTAAGTAATATCCATTAATATAGACTTTGAGAATCAAAAGGAATGGGTTTCTGTAGAGTTGGCTCAGTGCTGAGAGTACTTGCTGCTCTTGCAGAGGGGATCCTGGTTCAATTCCTAGCACAAAATGACTCAAAACTATTTGTAACTGTAGATCCTGAAAATCCACAGCACCCTCTTTTGGCTCTGTAGACATTGTACAAACATGGTATATATTTAGGCACACATAAAATAATAAATCTTAATGAGTTCTCCATGTAATATAATTTAGCATATTATAAAAATAAAACATGATTTGTTACCCTTTATATTAGGAAATTTATTTAAAATTGAAAAACCACATTCTGTGCTACAGTACTTTTTGTATTTTATTCTAAACATGACAAAGACACAGGAAAAACAGTCATCTTCAGACACAGTCATTTGAGGAAGTAAACTGATCTTTTAAGACATTAAAAAATTAAACTGCTGGTAGTGCATGCCTTTAATCCCAGCACTTGGGAGGCAGAGGCAGGCAGATTTCTGAGTTCCAGGCCAGCCTGGTCTACAGAGTGAGTTCCAGGACAGCCAGGGCTACACAGAGAAATCCTATCTCAAAAAACCAAAAAAAAAAAAGAAAAAGAAAAAAAGAAAAAAGAAAATTAAATTGCAAATATTTCTGCTTTGGGTTTTTTTTCTGTAAGGTATTTTGTTATATATTGGTAAAAAAGAATTGATGAGCTAGTTTCATTTTCAGTTCTTGTTTTATGATTTATAAGTATATCATGCAGAAATACAGTGTACTAAATTTTATATTTTTTTTATTGTTGTTGGGTTTTTTTTGTTTGCTTTTTGAGACAGGGTTTCTCTGTGCAGCCTTGGCTGTCCTGGAACTCACTCTGTAGACCAGGCTGGCCTCGAACTCAGAAATCCACCTGTCTCTGCCTCTCAAGTGCTGGGATTAAAGGAGTGCACCACCACTGCCCGACAATTTTCATTTCTAGACCACAAAGGAATTACTGCTACTCAAAAATAATTTAAATGGATAAACTAAGTATCTCTGTTATGTTATTAATAAAGGTAAATTCCAAGTATTTTTGTTTTGCTTGCTTTTTTAAAATTTATTTAATTTTTTATTTTATGTGCATTGGTGTTTTACCTATATATATGCCAGTGTGAATGTGAGAATATCAGATCCTGGAGTTATATACAGTTGTGAGCTGCCATGTGGGTGCTGGGAATTGAACCTGGGTCTTCTAGAAGAGCCGTCAGTGCTCTTAACCACTGAGTCATATCTCTAGTCCCTGAAGATTTTTTGGTGGTTTTTTTTTTGTTGTTGTTGTTTTTAAATAAAAAGCTGCATTCTGCTGGGCAGTGGTGGCACACACCTTTAATCCCAGCACTTGGGAGGCAGAGGCAGGCGGATTTCTGAGTTCGAGGCCAGCCTGGTCTACAGAGTGAGTTCCAGGACAGTCAGGGCTATACAGAGAAACCCTGCCTCGAAAAACAAAACAAAAACAAAACAAAACAAAAAGCTGCATTCTATGTCAGACAGAGAGGTAGTCTTGTATTTATCCCATGTTGCTCTTTTTGTCAGCAGCTTGTGCTCATTTTCTTCTAGAAACGATGCACACTAGAAAGGATGCAGATCTGACTAACCTGCCTTTTATTCTGTTTCAACTATACAGCTTTACCATTTCTTTACCCTCTATGATTATGACAATAAAGTCTTGGTTCCAATCAACAGAGACATAAAGAATTTTTTAAATAAAGTTCCTGATAAATAGAAAATATAAGCAAATATTTAAAAAATCCACTGTAAATTTTACATTAAAACATATAGAAACATCGTGAGGACGTTAGACCACAAAACCTTAGGAATGGCCCAGTCTAGTCTAGGATGGGAGCAGTCATCTCTGCCTCAGAGGTCTAGGTTACCTGTAGAACTACTGGGTTCCAACGGGTTAAGAGTCAGCTATTTATATTTCAAAAACTGTTGACTAAAAGACATTAGCAAATATGCCTTGCTAAGTCTGACATCAATCTGGGACAAGAACGATGTCTGAAACAAGTCATAAATAAAAATGAAACACAAGAGACAGCGTAATGTTGTCGTGTGTGGAAAATACCTCCCGCCTCCTTTTCCTCTCTAGTTCCCATCAATGTAAGCAAAAGGATGAAAGGGAAAAGCAAGTATGGTCACCTCATTTTAATGGTTTTATATGAGTTATATCCACTTCTCTTTTTGTCTATTTGAGGTTTTTGTTTTATTGAGACAGGGTTTTACTATATAGGGCTGTCTAACCTAGCACCCTGAGCAATCCTCCTGCCTCAGTCTCTTATGAGCAAGGACTAATAAGTAAACCAATTCATTCTTTATTATTGCTTTGTATTTTTTTGTTTGTTTGTTTTTCGAGACAGGGTTTCTCTGTGCAGCTCTGGCGGTCCTGGAACTCACTCTGTAGACCAGGCTGGCCTCAAACTCAGAAATCCGCCTGCCTCTGCCTCCCAAGTGCTGGGATTAAAGGCGTGTGCCACCACGCCTGGCTGCTTTGTATTTTTTGCTAATGAAATGTACTGGCTAGTTTATATTGCTCTGACACCAGGTAAACTCAGTAGAGAGGAAGGAGATCCTCAATTGAGAAAGTGCCCCTATAAGACTGGACTGCAGGCTCGGCTGTTGGGCATCTTTTTTTTTGTTTTTGTTTTTTTTGTTTTTGTTTTTGTTTTTTTTGTTTTTTCAAGACAAGGTTTTTCTGTGTAACCCTGGCTGTCCTGGTGCTCACGCTGTAGAGCTGCTCAGGCTGGCCTCAAACTCAGAAATCCGCCTGCCTCTGCCTTCCAAGTGCTGGGATTAAAGGTGTGCGCCAACAAGCCTGGCTTCTTTTTTGTTTGTTTGTTTCATCTTGTGATTGATGGGAGAAGGCCATTGTGGATGGTGTCAGCCCCCGACAGGTGATTGGCTGAGCAAGCCACCAGGAGCAAGCCAACTCTCTTCATGGCCTCTGCATCAGCTCCTGCCTCCCAGGTTCCTGCCTTGTGTGAGTTTCTGCCCTAAATGAGTTTCAAGATGAGCAGTGATGTGAAGTGTGAGCCACATCAACCCTTGCCTTCCCAAGTTGCTCTGGTCAGCGTTTCATCACAGCAACAGCAACCTAAGACACGAATGAGATGTCCTTCTTAAATATTCTCATTTCCTGAGGGCTAGCCACGATTTCAACTCTTAAAGCAGCTTTAGGCCAAATGAAAATAATCACCACCACCACAACAAAAAACATTTTCTGATGAGGCTGAAAGCCAAAAAAGTATTATTAATCAAGAGAAATGACAAGATCAACACCCCAGGGGAAAACAAAAATCAACAACAACAACAAAAAAAAACCAAAACAAAACAAAAAAAAACAAACAGAAAGCTAAAGACAGATGCTCATAAAGTGTTTACCTGGTATTTGAAGCTCATCTTCAATAAATCGAACATAATTTTGTGCGTTGACAGGCAGCTCCTTAAACGTCCTTGCATTAGATATGTCTGTGTTCCATCCTGGGAGAGTCTTATACTGAACTTCCACTTTACTTAAGACTTCATGGTTTGCTAAAAGTTAAGGAGTATATGTGTTTATAGAACATAAAGACTATTGCCAAATGACTGACCGACTGATTGATTTAGAGACACAGTTTCTCTTCTTTCCAGTCTGGCCTTACACTCTCGGCAATCCTCCTTCTTTAAGCCTATCCAAATCCTAGGATTATAAACATGAACCATTACGGCCAGTTCAAATGACTGACAAAATAAGATTTAAGAACATTATCAAAATCCTCAAAATCAGACATGTCAGAATTTCATTTTCAGACCTTTAGAAAGGTGAGAACCAGCACCTAGTCACCTAGGGTGGTATTTTATACGCCAACATTTCTTCAACAGCATGATTACACACTCAAAATGAAGAAAGACTACACATCAGTTACAGTGGCTGGTGAATGGGCTATACCAAACTTTAAGCATCTGCATCTGGAACATTTTGAATTTCTGTAGTATTAACTGTGTGAATACAACAGCAACTTCACAGAAGGCTGGGACGACATCAATCCTCTGAGAAATCTACTGTTGGATGGAAATTTTCTTTATTATTTCACCTGATGACTTTCTCTATATAGCCCCCTACTGGAATCTGCATGTGCACTACAAATGATGAGCAGTTTCTCAGACTACAGACTACATAGTAGACAATGTGGTACAATCCTCAGGTTTCCCTCCTCAGAGTGGAGAGTCTCAAGAATGATTCATACCACGAACCAGCTAGAGAGGTTTGTGGTAACATATTAGGCTTTCCATAAGAACATTAACAAAACATAAAACGAAACAATACGAGTTCAAGATGACCATCCATCAATTCAATGGTTCTCTAAAGTAAAAATCCATAGTGCTCAGAGGAAGACAACAAAATCTGAGTCTGTCTAATCTCCCCTCTGTATGTCTGATACTCAAGGGAAGCCATGAGACACAGCAATGAGCTACACTCCACGTACCACTGCTCTTGTCATAAGCAGTGTTTCTGAGAATATTCTACAAAACACTTCATGGATGAAAATTGCCATCTTGGGAGTATTTCTGGAGGACTCTGGCCCAATTCAGCGTAACAAAACAAAAACAACAAAAAAAGCATAAACTTTATGTTTGAGTTTTTAATATTTTAAAAAAAATTGATGTGCAATTATGATATATCTTGCCATGTCATATATATTTTCTTTGGTACTTGAGTTATATTGAACTCTTAAAACAGCTTTCAGGTAGCATTAATGACCAGGGTATTAACATATAATTGAATAATCAGTTTTCCAAGTAACCGTGTCATAAAATGTTAAAAGATGCCTGGTTTTCTGTAAGAGAAGTTGGAAAGATGACAGTCTTTCCATGAACGTCCAGCCTTAGAGTCACAAAAGCTTCCCAGTCTCCAGGTTTCATTAAGGCTGTCAACACTGCTCCCACTGGCATTTCCTCGGTGTTTAGGAAGACTAATGTGAAAAATCAGCAATTCCCATTTCTAAAGCTAGAGACATTTACTCAACTCCCAAGTAACTTAAGACAGGCTTCAAAACACTGCACTGCCTCAAGTAGGCGTCTCCTTCACCTGCAAGCTTCAGACAGAGGTTAGCAAAACCACCTGGAGCGTGGAGAGCGAAGTAAGTTGATGTATGGAGAAGAGCACAGCAGACGACACAAAAGTCTTCTCTTTTATCCTTTTTTCCCCCAGGAAGAGAGAGCTCCTCCTCCATGGAAATCATTCATTTAAATTTTTTTTCTTTCTCCCCCACCTTGATGTTGCTAAAGAGAGGGGTCTTACTATAAACTGTCCAGACTAACTCTGAACTCCTGAGTTCAAGAGGACCTCTTGCCTTAGGCTCCTAAGTAGCTGGGCTACAGGCAGACAGCACCATACTTAGTTTATGTATATCAATTACTATAACTTAAGAAAGTTGAAAGCTTGAAGCGGCATGATTCAAACATCTTTCTTATTCTGAGTTAAAGCACATGCTTGTGACCCGACATTCAAATTAATACTAGTTTTGAACAAAATGTCAAAAGTGAGTTTATCTGCACTATTAGTAAAACTCAAGCCTGTAAAAGATAATCTTATAAATAAGTAGCAATTACATATCATATATAATATATAGCTAAATACTAATATAACTTATAATAGATTATAATAATCTTATAAATTTTAGACACAACTTAAAATACAAAAGAGTACCTGGGAAATGAGGTATGATTTCCCCATCTACTTTGTAAGCAACTCCAACTTTGATTTCGGTAAACATATCCAAAATATCCAACTTGGTAAGAGCCAACCTAATTTTGAAAGAAGAAGACATTGTTGAAACAGCATACTTTTGGCATCCGGTAAGACTAAGACAGGAAATCCATGCAAAGCTCAAAGTTCCAAAGCAAGTCTGAAAACTAGTTAGGATTGTACTTGAAAGCGTGCCACACATAGACATCACACTGATGAGGACACTGCATGGATATGTAGTCTTCATAGTACACCCAAGTTACTTTGTAGTAATTACAACAGATTTCTCACTAGTAGCTTCACACTTGCTCAGCTTTCTCACTGAGGGATGACTATGGGAAGTCTGCCTGGAGTTAAGGATGCACTTTGTGCCAGAGGGACACAGCAGAATGCACTGTTCCACATAATCACAAGATATTAAGTACATTTCCACACATGCTACCAGCCCACTTCTTCATTCTGGTTAACATCACCTCCACCCTTGTGGTCAGAAACTGACAGAGTAAGGAAACGACCTCTTCGTGATACATCAAAGTTTCTCGAAAACTGACTGGAAAACAGGATTTTAAGGGAAAAATCTGTGAAAATTAGATAAAACACTAGGTTGGGGATTCTGATCCATAAATGTTAGAGTTTTCTGTTTTGGTTGTTGTTGTTAAAAAATAAAAACTCATTAGAAGTTCAGCCTAATTAATCCAGATACAAACACACTTACAGTGTATTTTCAATGATCTGGATAGTCTATCTATATCTCAGCTCATATCATAACCTTGATTTAAAGATGATGAAAGTGAGACTCAGAAAGGTGAGTTCATGCAGTCACATCAGCCAGTGTCTGAACCCAGGATGTCAGATATGGAGTCTGCCCACATACTGAGTCTCTATGCACCATCCCCACCTTTGTCTATAGGTACACTCTTCACCCTACCCACCCACGAAGGCATTCGTTTGCCCCTACCTGCCTATCTATCTTGCCGCTGCCCTCTACAGAAATACTCATGAGGTCAGATGATCGGCATTCTTTCTAAAGCACTGGGTATCCAGAATGACCTGGCAGTCTCTTCCTGCACACTTTCTCCTGGATCTCATTCCACTTCTGAAACTATAATTTCATTCTGGAGACAAACGAGTGAAGCTTCTCTGTTAAGGGACTCTCAAAAGTTTACTTTCTACAGAATCAAATCTGTGGATACCGACTATCCACCATTTCCAAAAATGAATGTTTCTTAAGAACACTCACGCAGTAAATCCATTGATCATATGAGCATATTTGAGTAAAACAAGGTCCAACCAGCCACATCTTCTTTTCCTTCCAGTAGTTACTCCAAATTCTCTACCCCGTGTTTGTAATAATTCTCCAACTTCCTGGATAATAGAATTTATGAGTTAGAATATCAGAACAGTGTATATCCAGGGAATTATAATATACACACACACAAAAACACACACACTCACACACCCCAAAACAAAACAAAAAAAAAGTGTATTTCTTTTAATAAACATTTTCATAAAATAAGACAAAAACAGGAATTCCATGGAAATGACATTATTTGGAATATATTACAATGTTATATACAGGTCAAGTGTAGACTGACATAATAAACAGTTAAATGTTGTCAATTAAGAACAAGTTGTAATGGTCTTAGACATGTCCCACAAAAAGGCTCTCGTGTTGAAGGCCTGGTCCTAAGCAATTGGCAATATTGTGAGGTGACTGTATCATGAGGGCATGAATGTGATCAGGGGATTGGTACTAATGAGTTCACAGCTGAACAGAGTATTAGGAGCCAGGACAGGACAGAGGTCCCCGTGGTGCTCCTTTAAAGGTAAGCCTAGCTCTTGCATACTGCTCTCCCTTGCAGCTTCCTAACTGCCATGAGGTGAGGTGAGGTGACGACTTTCCCACACCCGCCCTCTGCCACAGTGCACTTACTGCCTTAACCTGCTCACAAACACAATAGAGTAACCACAGACTTGAAACCATGAATAACAACAAAAATATATCTTTCCTTCTTTTAAATTTCGCATGTAATTTTCACAACAAAGGAAAAGCTCAAAGAAATACATTATTAAAATGTATTTAAACAGACAAACCTATCTAATCATTCCAGAATCAATTCAGGATTCCATTATAGTTTTCCTAAGTGTTAAGGCAAACATACCAAATGATCTTGTAAATGAAGAGAGAGGCAGGAGTCTGTTAAGGCTGGGGTCAGGGGAACATGGTTTTTCTTACTGAGAAATGGACTTACATTGTCTTGCTCTGTAGGAAAGGCACCAATACCAACTCTAGTGGTGTAAGCTTTCACAACTCCATATACTTCTCCAACATTCTGAGGGGGCATACCCAAACCTGTACAAACGCCTCCAACAGTACAGTTTGAAGAGGTCACAAAAGGGTAAGTGCCTAGAAAATAGAAAACAAACAAACACACCAACCACGAAGATGAACACAGGGATGCGAACACTGTAACATAAAAGTTCCATTACAACCATGCATGAGTCTACTCCAGGCACCTGACAGGCTAGACCATAATTGTCACTGTCCTCTTTCAAAGGTTCAAAGTTTAGGCTTTGAATCTCTTTGTCTATAATGTTAAAACACAGTTTAAAATGCAGGTGGTTAGAGCTTTAGTTACAGAGAACCCCA
>JADRCC010570978.1:0-14902 GCA_019843855.1 Hylomyscus alleni
CAGTCTTTCTGTGTCTTCGTCCACAATGATCCCTGATCCATGTTAACGTGAAAGAGGGTGGGAGAAGTCCAGAAATCTCAGCCCTATACAAAGAACTATAGACATCTAAGGAATTCTGAGAGTGGGAGAGATAGTATTCCCTAGGGTAGAGCATACCAATTGTTTTTCCATCCCCAAATGGTCATCCCTGAAAACACACATATAAGTGACATTATATAGACCAACTTTGTTGTACTTATGTATTTGGTAATACATACATACATACATACATACATACATACATGTATGTAACAACAATTAATAAAAACAGAAGCCATGAATTTGGAAAAGGACAAGGCATTTAGGGGAAGGTTTGGAGGGAGGAAAGGGAACAGGGAAATGACAATTACAATCTCAAAAAGCAAAAGGAATGATTTTAAAAATTCAGTTGATGGGTGAGGTGGTCATTTTTAATTGTTATTTTAACACAGTGCAGAACTACTTGAGAAGGGAGATTCATTGTCTAGATTGGGTTGGCCTAGGGGCATGCCTTGGAGGGACTTTCTCCATCATGTTAATTGATGTGAGAGGAGCTAGCAAGAAAAGTACCCAGCACTAGTCTCTGGTCCTGGACTGTATGACCTAGAGGAGAAACTGAACTGAGCACAAGTCTGCATATGTCTGTTGCTCTCTTTTGACTGCAGGCATAATGAGGTCAGTTTTCTCAAGCTCAGGTCACCATGACATCCATGATACTGGTGGGCTACAGTCTAGAGTTGTGAGTTATGTGATCCTTTGTCCCTTGCTTTGCTTTTGTTAGGGTATTTTTATCACAGGAACATAAGTGAAACTAAGACCGTGGCCATTAATACAACCAATGACACAAGGACACTTGTGTGCCAGAGACTGTAATCTGTTAAACAGATAAAAACCATATTAAGTTACTCTTGGAAGTCATGAGAAAAATGATTGAAAAAGGGATTTTATAACTTTAAGTGCACTGAGTGAAGGTGTCCAAAGGAAACAGGCCAGCAGCTGTAAGTCCTGTAAGTCCTGTACACCTAAGGGTGTAAGACACCCTTAGGGCCTGCAGGCCTCGTGGAGGAGTTTATAAGGGACGTTTTTGCTGGGGTTCAGCACATTGTAAATAGGAAGAAAAGATATTACTGAGGATTCAACCATTGTAACCAGCTTGAAATTTGAAAGTGGTTTGAGCTTTGGGATATTATTATGAATTAGTCTGTATGTTCTAGATCTCCACTGGAACAATCTTGTTTCATTTGATAACAATCTAAAAATGTTGGTCCCATGGATTGTGATTTAGAGGTAGGGATTTTATTTTTGTTATAACTCTTTGATGTTGGCTTCAATTTGAGAGCTTTATCAAGGACCTCATCCACTCTGCTATCTCTATGGGGAGTGATTACTAAATTACTGAAGTCAGATATATGCACTTCCATTATATCCCAAAGATCTTAAAGAGATTGGAATTTTTCATTAAGAAGTCCTGTAGATCACATTAACATAGTAACTTGATCCCATAGTATATCATATTAACATAATAACATAGTAACTAGTAACATAGTAGTATAGACTCCATTCACCTTAATCTTTGGGCATTTCTTCTTTTCCGTACTCAGTAGTGATGCATATTTATGGCAATCATCTGCCCACTTCTTGGTTTGACCATACTGAGAGCTGTCTTATTTGGTATCCTCTAAGTGACCACTCGATTGACCTATGTGGCATATCAGGAATCTGTGGTTGAGCTGGAAGATGTTTGCTAACTGAGCCCCTGTGAACACTATCAGGCACTTAGTAAGCTTCTCCTTGAGGTAAAGTATTGTCCTAGGACAATCCTAGGACAGCCTAGTGCCTGTGCAGGCAGCTTTTGGTTGGTAAGGAATGATGAGCCTTTTAAGTGAGACAAATAAAAGGGACACAAGCTTAGGAGCAGGGATGCATTATACACGGCGATGAAGTAACAGCTCAAGTGGAGGGCCTCCTTAGAAAAGTTATTTGGAAAGATATCTTTCTCATTTGGAAACTTACTCCTGCCCTGGCTGCTCAAATACCACCATGTTGGGAGTTTCTCTAACCAGATCTCTGTGTCAAGTCTTCTTTCATGATTTCTCTTTGCCACTTGCTCCACAAATATTGCTTCTTCATAAGTTTCTTCCTCTGGATCCTTTCTCTTTAAACATACTGTGTCTGTATGTTTGCACGTGGCTACATACACACACACATACACACACACACAGAGAAACACACACGCATATGAGTGTAGCATGTGCACTCATCTATAGGCAAGGGTGACCGTTGGTCTGTAGATGACATCCAATTTGTGTTTCTGATTGCAGTCTGTCCCCTGAGTGGCAGGCAGGCTTCTACTTGTAGTTTCCCATTGGCACCTGGGCCTGAACGATGTTCATCTACCTACTTTGTTGCTTCCTCAAGATAGCTCCATTCAGAGCTCTGAAACCAAATGCAGAGGAGGAGAGAAGTCCAAGTCCAAAGAGCTTTTTCTGCACATTGAAGAGTATGGGAAGACAGGATTGTACTAGTCCCAGCCCTTGAGAGTTCCAGGTCCTAAGGGCTTGTTCTGCACTTCAGAGAGTATGGGAAGATAGGGCATTATACTTGTCCCAGGACTGGGGAGTTCCAGATGATAATAAATTGGACAGCCTTGCAAGCATCATTTCAGAGACTATGGGATCGAGGGCAGTTAGATTCCCAGTTCTACATTTTTGATCAATCAAAATGTATTTTTGAATAGAGATCGTAAGGTAAACTATATGCATTAAAATGTTGGAGAAACATCACTTTGGAGTATGTGGCTGTGTGTGAGATGAGGAGATCCAGTGCAATGCTGACAGCTGAAGACCCACGGAGTATGGTGCTGAGGGAATGGATCACACATGGGGACACTGAAGTGGCCTCTGTGAGCGCAGAGACAGGGTGTGGAGGAAGAATGTGAGTCACTGCCAACCTCCCTATCTGTAGTTATGATGCTCAGGGCGTGGGTGAAGGCCTTCGTATCCCATGATTGTGGTACTTGACATAGACTCCTAAGGTCTTTGTTTCTGGAGGACAGTATTTGGTTAGGGCACTCTTTAAATTCTGGGTCTTGACTCAGTGCATCATGACAGGTTCTTAAATAACAAGAGCTGACTTAAGGAACAGATAATTTAATGAGATTAAGCTTTGTTTTTTCTAGATTCATAACTATTTACAAGTTTTTGTAACTATTTACTATCTATTATTACATTTCCTATTTCATTGGCAGCTAAAACGTTATTACACATAGTATTTATTAGAGAAGCCATCTTTAATGCCCCTGCATCCTGATGTGGAGAAAGCAACAGGGCAGTCTGTTATGTGGTTATAAAATCAAATTAGGGGAAGTGAATCTTTCGTAGGAGTAGAATACATTAGCTTATTTATTTTGTAGTGTTTAGTGCTTTTTGTACTTTCTCATTAACAAAAATTTGCCAGTGCCAAAATCATAGTGATATTCCATTTTCTTTCAGAGTTTTTTTTTTTTTTTTTTTCGAGACAAGGTTTCTCCGTGTAGCCCTGGCTGTCCTGGAACTCACTCTGTAGACCAGGCTGCCTTGAACTCAGAAATCTGCCTGCCTCTGCCTCCCAAGTTCTGGGATTAAAGACATGTGCTACCACTGCCCGGCCTTCTTTCAGAGTTTATAAAAGTTTTAGATAGGATGCTTATGTCTATGTGTCATCTCAAGTGAGTTTTTGTATCTGCTGTGATTTGAGAGTCAAATGTTAATCTTTCCCCATTGTGTTCTGTAGTCCTGCCATATGCTGAAAAGATTTTGTTTCCCCTGTTGAGGTGTCTTTGTCAAACTCAGAAGACTATATAAGTGTGTGTGTGTGTGTGTGTGTGTGTGTGTGTGTGTGTGTATTTTAGATTATTTATTTTGTTCTGATTATCTTTACACAAATCTCACTCTGTAGGCACATAATAATAATATACTATGCCTCGAAGTTGCCAATAATTCTTTAATTTCATCTATACATAATTTTCAAAATGTATGAAAATGCTTCAGCTTCCCATGAAGGCAATGATAGTTAATTCAATTTTATTAGTTTGGTAGCAACCTTGATGGAAAAGACCTCATAAGCAATTATTTAGTCCTAGTTCACTGACTGAGATCACCAGCTGCAGTACGACTCTCCCTATCCGTGTTGGTCTGGAAGTCTCGCCCTTAAGCAATAGGTGCGGAACCCACGTTACAGCAATCTCAGCCAACAGTGCCCAAAGAAGACCTTTGAACAGCTAAAACACAGTGTGATTTATAGGTTTTATCATGGGAGAGGCCCTCAAATCCTTTCTTTGAATCTATTTATTCCGTTTCTGTTCTGATTTTTCAATGAGATCTCACAATGTTGCCCTGACTGGCCTCAGGCTTTAGTGAGCTTTAGTGATCTGAATCTCAGCCTCCTGAGTCACAGGGACTATGGTTACACAATACCACATTTCACCCTCATTTTAAATATGACTGTAACAAACGTTAGGATTTCTTCCCCCTAGTTTACAGAAGATTAGTATCAGCAAATAACCAAGATGGCGGCATGCTAGAGGTAGTGGGAGATGGCAGGTGACAGGTCAACTTAGGTGAATGAAGTTTCTGTATTAGATGCTGGCCTTGGCTCCACAAAAAGAGGTGTACCTACAATATGGCCAGTATACTTAGTAGTGGTGCAATGCCTAGGTACGCAGCCATGCAAATATGCAAAAGAGACTGATGGGAGAAATGATTCAAGTTTGTGCTAAGTGCAGCTGCAGTGGAAAGATGGAAAGGAAGGTTTGGGTGGCCGGAGGAGGTTTTGGTAAGATCAAGTGTGAGTGTGAAAGTGAGTGTATCTATGAATGTCCTGGGAGGAAGGAGAAGATCTGCCTAGGGGAAGTAACAGAATCCAATAAAGGTACTATTTGCAAAGGGGCTGGTATGGAGGAGGAAGAGAGGGGTTGTGGAAAAACAGTATAAGATGCCAAGCTGCTACAGACCTAGGCTAAAGGAGAGAAGGAAGGAGAGTTACCAAACTGTAAGGCCAATAGTAATTGGGAAGAGCCTTCTGTGTATTTGTGGAAACAGCAGGTCCTGACACTCAATCTTGATCTCTCTCTGACTTTGTTGTTTTACTCTGCCCTGGTCTCCCCTCTGTTCTTCTTCTGGTGTCTTTGTCACTGTCTTGCATGTCACCTGTTGTCTGAACCTGTCCTTCTGTTGAGTTTCGATTCATATCTTTGCCCACATGAACGTTCTCCCTTGAAAAGGACACAGATCATATTGGTCTTTGCACAGCAATATGGGGATTGGGTCACCAGCTTTCCAGAGACATCTAGATGCATATAAATGAGCTATCAAGACTAAGGACAGATGTCACACGCTGAAAGCTAGTGACAATTACACCATTATGGCTATTCCTTTTCAATTAAGCTTTCCAGTGCTATGGGTGATGAGATACATCTGTAAATTGTGTGTGTGTGTGTGTGTGTGTGTGTGTGTGTGTGTGTGTTACATTCAAAGGGCAAACATCTCAAAAGATGCAATTCCCCATGTAAGCACTGGAAGTTTGTAAAAAGGTCATTGACACTTGTGCTCTGTGTTAGGCCTAGAGTCCCATTCATTGATTGCTCTTCTTCAGGAAATTTCCTGGGTTGATTTCCTTGCTGGTGTTTGCTCATGTCAATGAGTTACATGTGCCAATTCTGAGGTCTCCATTCTACATTGTTATGATGAATGTGGACATAACTCCATGATCTTGCAAGGGTGTGTATTTTTTTTCTAAACCCTTCTGTTCTTGGTGATGAGGGAGAAGAAATCCTCCTTCTGTCTGCCAACAGCTACTCTGTGGGCTACATAGTCAAAGTCTCTTGCAAGTCCATAGCACTGATAGGAGGGTGGAGCTAAGCTCAGGATGGAGACAGTTGTCTGGACAACTTAGGGGAAAATCCTACCCTGAAGTCAGTTTAGGAAGGAAGAACCCTTAGTAGAACCAACAGCAATATTTTAGCTATGTGTAGAGACAAAGGTTGGGAGCCTTAAGCTCCATTGTTGATAAGATGTCTGACTTTCCAAAAGCTACCTGCTTTGTTTTCTCAAAATTCAGAAAAGGTTCAATGTGCTTAGATTAACTTCTCCAAAGGCTAAAATACATCAACAAGTGATCAAGAGCCTTGGTCTGTAAAAGTGAGACCTCTCTTTATGAGACATTTGGATGAATGTGGTAGCCCTTGGAACATGGTGCTTTCTACTGTTGCTGGGTATGTTAATGCTATGACTTATAGGGAAATTGAATGAAAACTGATAATACACAGAGAACGATTGTGTGGTGTGTGTATTCATAAAGGTAGACATGTGTTTGCATATATGGATACATATGTGTAGAGGCCTGAGTTTGATGGCAGGAGTCTTCCTTAGTAGCTCTGCATCTTATTCATTGAGGCAGAGTTTCTCAGTTAAACCCAGAGCTTTCCAAAACAGTGAGTACAGCTGTTTCCATCTTCTGAGCACAAGAATTACAGGTGAGCCACCATGCTCACTTGGCATTCATGTGGGTTCTACAGATACAAACTCTGGTCCTCATGCTTCATAGCAAGCCCTGTATCCATCGAGTCATCCTCTTGGCCCCAGCTAATGGATATTTAAAGTATAAAGTACAGAAGTGATGCAGTAAGTGTTTACCAAATGTAGAATTATCTTGGGCTTTTTGAGCTACCCATGTAGCATTCCCAAGCCACTTCTGATGCTTGCTGTCTTCAGTGGTACATGGGAGTCAGACAATATTAACTACCTAGGCCTTATTATGTCCATTTGACAAGGCAATGCTGCCATTATTTGCTAAGAAGGGGAGAGAGCAATCCATGGCTCATCTCTTACTTGCTCTTTTTCAAAATTCCACTTTTTTCTTATGTGACCTTCAGCTGAATGAGAGGTTAGAAGGCATGTATTTTTCAGAGGATCTTGAGAAATTAACACCCACAGCTTTCCTCATTTGCATCAGGAACTAATGGTTTGTGGTAAGGAAGATAGACTCACCGTGTGACATGCATGGTTTCATGTGAATGTCACAAGCAAAACCCCAGGACAGTCTAGCTTGGCATTCCCCTTCGGGAGCTTTCTTCCAGCAGCTTCCACCTGAGAGCTTTGCAGGCTTTTCTGATATCTAGGCACTCTCTTTGTACAGGTCTCTCTCATGATACATAGCATTTGAAGTAGGCAGCATGCTTTACTTTCTCACAAGCATTGAGCAATTCATATAAACATGAATTTACCTCCCCAGAGAGAAATGAGAGAAGATACTGTGCTGTGTAACAAAGGGGGCCATGCAAGAATGCCAACTGTTATCTATGCTCATTTGAAAAAGGAAAAATATGACCACTTTTATTCAACTTTCTCCATGAGAGAGAATGTGGCTAGCAGCACTGGCAGACAAGAGGTCATATCATGGCTTCATGTGTACAGCTTGTCTGCATGGGTCAGTGATGCTGTCTGGTGGAGATTGCAAACGGCCATGTTTTCTTAATTCAGCGTCTTCATCTTCATTATTTGGCCCTGGAGCAGCTGCACTTAGGAATTTAAGAGCTCAGCAAATGATGCTAAGGGAGGCTTTTCCGGCTAACAGGATGTTATGATGGTGGGTTTTGATTGTCAACTTTTGAGGATCTGGAATCTCAGAGGAGAAAAGCTTCTGGCCACACCCAAGAGATTATTTAGATTACGTAAGCCTGTGTGGGACTGTCTAACTGAAGCAGGAGAGGCCACACCAAAGGCAGTTTCCGTGAACTAGGATCCTGAGTTGCGTCAAAAGGAAGAAGCTAGCTTATGCAAGCATTCAGGGCTCTCTGCTTCCTGACGACTGCAAGGCAGTGGGAGTAGCTGGCTCAAGCTGCTGGTACCAGGATTTAACCTCCATGATTACTGTTCCCTTGACCTGTGAGGCAAAACAAGCCTTTCTGTCCCTCTGCTCCTCTTGTCAGGGGTGCTTAGGTAACTAAAACAGATAATGAACACTCAAACATATCATTTCCTGGGATCGGTAATGACAGTATGATCTGTCATAGCCAAGACCTTGAGGTTCAAGTGTTGTTTTGTCCAGAGACAGGGAGGCACACCAAGTAATCTGGCTCCTTCTAGCTGGGAAGTCCAAAGGAAAGTGGTCCTAATACAACTTAATACTGTTGTCTCTCCCTCCCTCATTGTTTTTCTCCTTAATTTACACTTGCAATTTTCATAGCTGTAGTGTGCTAACGGGCTTCCCTCCCACTAAAAACCATGTGTGAGAGTGAGAAAGTTCTCCTTGAGAAAAGACAGTGTCTGGGGGTTTGCTTCTGACTTGAGGGCTTATGAGGTAGGTGCTATGAAACCTCCTCCGCAGAAGGCCAGGGTGCCAGCTTCAGTGGGGTCAACATCTCTTCTGCTCATTGTGGCAGGAGAGGGAGACACTCCGCCACTTTAAGGAGGTAACTGTTGTAATCCACTTGGAAATCAAGACAGAAGGAGATTTCAGACCATAATTTATGTCCAGAGCCTATCTGGCCAGTTTGGCATCAAACTTGTTAGGACAAAAACAATTCAAGTTCATCTTTCTCGGCCAATATTTGTTCCTCCTATAGTGAGTAGGACAGAATGCCTCAAGAAGGAAGGAACAGAAAGGGCCAGTTAGGACATGGTGCTAGGGTATATGACCAGGCCCATCAATGGCCAACATTGGTATGGCATCTCTGGATGAGGATTTAGAGAGGAGGATAGAAGGAGGAGGAAGAAGAGAAGAAAAGGAGGAGGCAGACACAGTAAACAGGGTGAGGCCCAGAAACTTGTGTCATATTTTAAGTAGGGATGCCATAGGTGGCCCAGGAGCAGGAACTTACAGAACATTACATGCAAGAACAAAACTCAGGAAGACTGAGCAAAACAATGGTACTCCTCATGCAAGTGTTGCTTGCATGAACATGGGTGGGACATTATTTCCTGGAGCATGGGCAACTTGATAGTGGCTACGCCATTGAAGAACATGACTCCTTCTCCGGAAGCCAAGAGTTAGCAGCTGATAGCTCTTGAGGAAGATGTGGGAAGTCTAGTGCTCTCTTAGGGTACCTACCTTCCTCACATGTCCCAACTAGGATTCCATGCCTCTCCCCTGTAGTAAGGTGATTTCTTTAAAGTTATAAAAGAGAAGATAGACCTGTAGGGGAAGCATGACCATGTCTTGAGAATTAAATTTAACAGCTAAGCTCTACTTATTAAAATTCATCAGCATGCATGCTTTCTCAAAACATGATGACTTCAGAGTCTAAGTGAAAAATCTGTATTCCTTTGGAAAATTAAATTAGCATATTCAAGGCAGCTGAAAATTATCTCTGACTGGTAGATGTTATTTCTATAGCATTCTCTGCCTAAGAAAACAGTGTCTCTGAGACTTAAGTTTGGCAGCTAGGAGTAAGAACCCAAGGCATTCATGGTCTCAGGAACTTCCGTGAGTGTTTCATTTTAATCCCCAGAAAATCTCTGAGAGGCGGCGATCCAGTGCTAAATTAAGCCTTGTGCTTCACAGATGAGGAATCTGGAGATTGAGGGGTTGAGAAAGGAGTCCCAATTAGGAGTGTACTATAGATCCAGCTAGTTGCCAACTACAAGATCTCTGTGATCTTGAACCTATCCTATATGCCCTGAGGGTCAGTGGGATAGACCAACTGGACAGTGCTATGCTTTTTACTAGGTGGTATTAGGATCATGGTGCTCTAAGAGATGTTGTCTGGGACAACAGGGTGTGAATGAGGAGCCCTACTTTCCATCAAGAATAAAATGGGTCAATAAAAGCGATTACTTATTGGTTACTGCTACTCAAAATTAGAAGCTAAGAAGAATTCTTGGGTTTTAAACTTCTCATCTCTAGACAATCACAGCAAATAAAAGCTAAATGAGGTGGTTACTTCTTTAACTTTTAAGATGAAGAACTGAAGGCCCAGAATGATGGAGGCACACAGCTACAAAAGACGGAGCTGGAGCAGCCTAGGTTCTGGACTTCGGCCAATCTGAAATATTTGTTCCTATAATGTAAAACAGGACTCACAGAGGAGTCCGATGAAGACAAATGAAACTAGGTGTTGAGCTGCCCTCTGTGGGTGTGTCCATGAAAGTGGTGATGCCGTTCCTGAGTGTGTCTTTGACCTGGGAGACACATCTGTGAATATGCCCTTGAGTTGGGCCATACAGAAGGTCAGTGGAGGAAATAATGCAAGTCAAGTTATCAATTGTCTACCAAGGACAGGCCAAGCTCCCCAGGAAGGTTGATCCCAGCGTTTCTGAGTTTCCACTGGTTGTCTCCATGTGGTCTACTCTCTCTTGCCTCAGCTCAGCAGAGCAGTTGCTGTTTTTAATGGAGCAGTGGTTGGGATATGCTTTTGCCACATTATTCTATTCATAGTGTTTTTACAAACCTTCCTCCTGTCCACATACCTGCTCATTGTCAAAACTCAGTTCAGTGTTTGCTACCACCATTGAGCTTCTCGCCATCATCTTCCTGATCTACTTACTGCTCTATTTTATGTCTTTCTACCATATCCTGATTAAGACTCTTAGTACACTACTGAGAAAGAACGTCATGTGGCTCACAAAACTAGTGGCTTAATACTTGATGTGCACCAAATTCTTTATGCTGTTGTGCTATGATTCTTGCAACTACACCATGTGCATGGATACAGATGAAACAAAATGCAACATGACGCAGCAACTCCCTTAAATTCAATGGCCAGTGTTTCCATTTACTAAACCAAGTTTATGGAAATCAGAGATACCTTTCTGGAACCAGAGATCAGAGAGTCAAGACTGCATCCATTTCTGTCTTTGGACTCTGGCAGAGGGTGGAAAGAGAGACTGTGATGTTATTCCCAATTCAGAAGACAGCACGGCCCCACTCCCTAGGCAGGCAGAAAGCACTGTGTTCATTTTTTGTATCTTTGGTACGTATAGGCAATTGACAACAGTTTTGATGAGTATGAACGAATGGATGCCTAAATTTTTGTTTTGCTTTAATATTTTGAGACAAAGTCTTGCCATGTGGTGTAGGGTGGCCTCAGACTCCTGACTTCTCTGCCTCAGCTTGTCCAGTTACTACTACTGTTCTGTTGGTGTGTTCTACACTCAAGAGTGTGGAGATCATCATATGGTCTGTGGAAGTTGGAGCAGAGTTCACGGGGGAGTCAGAGTCATGTTGAGGCTGACAGAAAATGTGGGTAGAAGGCTAATAGCCTCTGTAAGGGCTGAAGTTCCTGGACTGATTAACCTGGACAACAGAACTGTTTCTTTGCCTTCTGTGATGCTTTGTTTGCTCTGTAAATTCCCAAAGTCAGGGTTTTTCCTACTCAGTCAGTGCCAGGAAGTCATAAGACTCTTGGTAGTTACTTTTGATAGCTCTGCCCACTTCGATCGTGGATCTCTCACTTCCAGACTCAGGTTGGGCCAATTTGCTTGTTTGTATCATTGCTGAACAGGAATTATCAGGATCTCAGGCTCACCCTATGGGTTTCCTTTGCAGGTGAACATGTTTGTTGAAGGGTTCCATGATGCCATCCTCCTCTACGTTCTGGCTTTGCATGAAGTGCTCAGAGCTGGCTACAGCAAGAAGGACGGGGGGAAAATCATCCAGCAGACTTGGAACCGGACATTTGAAGGTAGGGATTAGGTTTTCTTGGGAGCAGCACAGCAGCCAAATAAGCTGCTGCTTCTGTGATTGTCATCTTCTGGAACTCAGACCCCTTCTAGAGTCTGTCTCCATTAAAAAAAAAAAAATGTTGTCTCATATGTATATTACATCCCAACCACAGTTTCCTCCTCCTTCCCTCCCAGTTGGTCTCCCCACCTCCCTTCTTCCTCCAACCCACTCTTCCTCCATTTTCCTTCCAAAAAGGGTAGGCTTCTCAGGGATATCAATATGGCATATTAAGTTGCGGTAAGACTAGGTACCTCTCCTCATATTTAAGGCTGCACAAGGCAACATAGTATGACAAAAAGGGTCCCAAAAGCAGGCAAAAGAGTCATAGACAGACTCCACTCCCACTGTTAGGAGTCCTGAAGAAGACCAAGCTACATCAGAGAGGCTTCATTCAGCAACTGATGCTGAGAGCCCCAGCCAAGCATTAGGAGGAGCTCGGAGAGTCCTGTGGAAGAGGGGAAGGATTGAAGGTGCCAGAGGGGTCAGTGTCACCACAAGGAAACCCACGGAATCAACTCACCTGGGTTCACAGGGACCCAAAGAGACTGAACGAACAATCAGGGAGCCAGTATGTGTTTGACCTAGGCCCTCTCTATATGCTACAGTTGTGTAGCTTTCTCCATTTTTAAAGTATGGATAATAAGTCAATTCAAGTCATAGTCTTGTGAAAATAAGGCCACATAATGCAATGCATGTGGACATGGCTTAAGAGAATTCTACTGCAATAAAAATGGTCATGTTTCTGCTTAAATAACAAGTATACTATGGTGTGTGTGTGTGTGTGTGTGTGTGTCTGAGAGAGAGAGAGAGAGAGAGAGAGAGAGAGAGAGAGAGAGAGAGTGATTCATGTCAGGTTTTATTGTTCAACAACTTAGTTTTTGATGCATAGTTTCTCATTGAATCAAGAGCACACTGCTTGGCTAGACTGGGCAGCAAGCCCCCGAGACTTGCCTGGCTCTACCTCTGCCAACACAAGGATTGCAGCTATGAACTACTGTGCCCAGCTTTTTACATGGGGCCATGAGTCCCAACTCATATCCTCTCGCCCACACAGTAAGTACTTTACCCACAGAGCCATCTTCTACCTAGCCCTATGTACTTAAAAATCACATTTAACATAAGTGTTATTCACTAAAGAACCATCAGTGTGAAAGACCTGCAATCAGGCTTAGAAGTGTGCTAACCTGGGTGTACATTTCTCTTGATCAGACCATATTGGCTTTCGTGGGATGCAGAAGATGTGCTGAGAGCTACCTAGCAGGTTCAGGCTCTCTGCTTTTATTTTCCTTTCAAAATAGTGAATATATTAGTTCCTGTTTAAATAAAAAGTGTAAGAATAACAGCAACAAAAAGCACACCATCTCATCATTACAACAATCTAGGTTGACGTTTAAAAATGAGACTATGCTTGGCTAGGAAACTTAAACAGAATACAGATGTCCAAAATTCAAAGTGAAAGCTTTGCTTCCCACTCTATCTCCTTTCCCAGTGCAATCACTATCAGCAGCCTTTTCCTAGATGACTCCAGAGGCGTGCTATGCTCTCTGGGAGCATCATTATATACCCCATAACACTTTTATAAAGTGGTCTTATTGTCAACACCACTTTTCATGGTAGTTTTATTTATTTTACACTTTTATTTTTTGTATGCCAAAAATTCATACAGGCACTCATAGATCTGATATATTTTAAAATGAGAAATGTGGTTCTACCTTATGGTTATGTAATATTTTCCGTAATTCTTTTTGTTTATTTGTTTTGAGACAGGGTCTTGCTATTTAGTCCTAGCTGACCTGGAACTTGTTTATATAGACTGGACTGGCCTTAAGCATGAGGCAGCCCTCCTGTCTCTGCCTCCAGAGCATGGGTAGTACAGGTGCCCCCAGCCCCAGCTTCTAATCTCTTTTTGGCTGGTGGATACTTCAGTTGGTTACAGTTCTTGTCATTCCGCAATATGGTGACATAGGCTTTTGCTTGCCTTGTTGAAGTTTTGTGAATATTTGTCACAGAGAGCATTCCTTTTTAAAAAAGATTTATTTTATTTATATGAGTACATTGTAGCTATCTTCAGACACACCAGAAGGGAGCATCAGATCCCATTACAGATGGTTGTGAGCCACCATATGGTTGCTGGAAATTGAACTCAGAACCTCTGGAAGAGCAGTCAGTGCTCTTAACCACAGAGCCATCTCTCCAGCCCCCACAGAGACCATTCCCAATGTGAAGGATTTTGGCTCTCAATTTATGTTGGTACTTTATAAAGTACAGTGGATATTACTAAACTTCTTTTTATTTTAATTGGCTTTGTTGCTTCATTTGCCACCAAAATGGCTTCTTTTTCAAATTTAAAAAAAAAAAATTGAGGTTATAATTACATTTCTCCTTTTTTATTCCTCTCTCCAAACCCCTCATATATACCCCTTTTGTTCTTTGTCACATTCATGCCTCCTTATTTTCACTAGTTGTTATTGTATGCATATATGTATGAATCTATATACATATATATATATGTATACACACACACACACATTCCTAAATATAGTCTGTTCAGTCAATATAACGTTACTTGTAACGTTTATTTTCTGTAACACCTTACAGAAAATTCTGCTAATTTGTATTTTTGTTAATAGTGTATATAAGGCTTACCTCATTAACAATCCAAACTGGCCTGAGCTGGTTCCTAGAGCAGGCATCAACTTTATGTTCATTCACCCAATCCATTCAACAGGAGTCTATCATGTATCAGGCGCTGTTCAAGGAATGGGGGCTGAAGCACTGAAGATGTTGCCCATAATCAATTTCTCTGATGTGCAAATGTGTGTGTGGGAAAAGTCAATAAACACATGGCCCATTCCAGGAACAATAAAATAAAGCAGAATAGGGATATATAGAAAGGAATGGGACAAGACTGCTGGCTTACTGTGGTCAAGGAAAGGTTTCTGAACATGGCAGCAGAGTGAGACCTAAGGGTGACAGAAGTCATTTTGTTTAGGATACTGTGCTGCAGAGGGAGCAGCAATTTCTTTGTAGTGTGAGGTAGGAGGTTGTCAACTGTGGAGTTGGGAGGTCTATGTGACTATGTGTATATGGGACAGTGTGATGGGACTCAGTGTTCAAGATGCAATGGAACCAGATCCATGGACCTAGAAGTCCTGCTGAAATAGAAAGCTGCTTTAGTCTTCAG
>JADRCC010570979.1:0-12886 GCA_019843855.1 Hylomyscus alleni
CAAAGAGGACAGGGTCTTTACAGGAGGACCAATAGAGTCAACTAACCTGGATCCTTGGTGGTGTCCAGAGACTGAATCACCAACCGAAGAGAGAGTTCAGGCTAGACTTAGGCCTGCACATATGTACCAGATGAACAGCTTGGTCTACATGTGGGTCCCCCAAACAACTGGAGCAAGAGTTGTCCCTGAGCCTGTTACCTACCTGTCCGCCTGTGGAACTCGCACTCCTATATGGACAGCCTTGTCTGGACTCAATCAGGGGAGTGGGAGGGTAGGGGTTGGGGGATGAGATGGGGGATGAGGAAGATTGATACCCAGAGGGGGGCTTCTCCTTTTAAGGGGAGTTGGGGGAGGACTTACATGAGGGAGGTACTGGGAGGAGAGTAAGGGCTGATACTGGGTTGTAAAGTGAATAAATAAATAAATTTAATAAAATTTTTTGGAAAAAAAGAAAAGAAACAAATAAAACTGAATCATCATGTGATAAGAGATTAAAGTAGCATTTTATTTACAAATTCTGGACTTAAACTGAACAGAAATAATGAATTCCACCACCTGACATCAATAGGCAAGTATAGGGGACTCTTGACTGACAAGGGTTCAACCCACAATATTTAACTTCATAATGTTGTGAAGGAAGTATGTATTGAATAGAACCTACCTCCAATTTTGTGTTACAGTGTTTTCCTCTGTGCAGTAATACATGCTATGGTGGTCTCCCTCAAAGCTGGGCAGAAGCAAAAAGTCAGAGAGAGTAAGCCATCAAACTCAGCAGTGTACTGTGGTGATAAGCTCTGATCCACAGATAGGTTAGGAGGGCTAAATACATTTTGATTTGCCATATTTTCTAAATTTAATGTTGCATTTAACATAACACCACACAAATCAAGTTCCATCTATTACAAATTAGCATTATTTCTTTATTAAGATGTACACTTTATTCTCTCTCTTTTTCTGTCTCTCTCTGTCTCTGTCTCTCTCTCTTTCTCTCTATTTTGTGTGTGTGTGGGTGGGTGTGTGTACTTACCCACATGTGCATTTGTGGAAGCATGAGATCAACCTTGGGTATCTTCCTGCATCACTCTACAGCTTATTTTTTGAGGCAAACTTTCAGGTTCTTCCTGAAGCTCCCCATTTCAATAGGTCTGGCTGGTCAGTGAACTCCCAGGAACCACCTGTCTCTCTCCTACTCCCAAATCGGTTACAAACTTTCAAAGTCATACCCAGCTTTATGTGGGTGTTACCATACCTGGCTTTTACATGAATGCTGGCTATCAGAACTCAAATCTTCATGCTTGCCCACGCAGCAAGCACTTTACCCACTGAGCTGTCTCACTAGCCTCCAGAGTAAGAATCTTTAAAAATATTCTAAAGATTACTTGTTTATATGTATGAATATGTGTCTGCATGAATTTACATGCACAATGTGTGTATAGTGCCCATGGAGGCAAGACAGAATTAGATTCCTTAGAATTGAAGTTACTGCCCCACCTTTTTGCTCCCCTTCCTTAAGAGGTTCTCAGAATCCAACAGGAATGACATTAGCCAAAATGCCCAACCAAAAGGAGCCAGAACCTGTAGAGATCTTATTCAGTGGATGGGCATGGCCCTAGTTGAGGGATGGGGCCGCCCACCCATCTCAAAATTTTTAACCCAGAATTGTTCCTATCTAAAGGAAATACAGAGACAAAGAGTGGAGCAGAGGCTGAAGGAAAGGTCATCCAGACACTGTCCCATCTGGGGATCCATTCCATTTGCAGACAACAAACTCAGACACTATTGTGGATGCCAAGAAGCACTTGACGACAGGAGCTTGGTATAGCTGTCCCCTGAGAAGCTCTGCCAGTGCCTGACCAATAGAGATGCGGATGTTCCAAGCCACCATCAGACTGAGCATGGGATCCCCAGTGGAGGATTTAGAGGAAGGACTGAAGGAGCTAAAGGGGATTGCAACCCTATAGGCAGAACAACAATATCAACTAATTGGACCTTCCAGAGCTCCCAGGGACTAACCATTAACCAAAGAGTATACATGGAGCGACCCATGGCTCCATATGTAGCAGAGGATTGCCCTAACTGGCATCAATGAGAGGGGAGGCCCTTGGTCCTGTGGAGGCTCCATGCCCCTGTGTAGGGCAGTGAGGCAGGAGTGGATGAGTGGGTGGGTGGGTAAGTACCCTTGTAGAAGCAGGGGAAGGGAATGGGGGCTTCAAAAGGGGAAATCAGGAAGGGGGGGATGACATTTGAAATGTAAATAAATAAAGTAGCCAATAAAAAAAGAATTGGAGTTCCTGTTGGTTTTAAGTCTCTGGATATGAGTGCTGGCACCTGAACCTGGATCCTCTGCAAGGGTGACATGGGTAGGATGCACTCTCACCCTGTGAGCCACCTCTCTAGCCCCCCAAAATGTTTTCTATCCAACATTCTCTTTCTCTGCTGCCACAGATTTAAATTTACCTCAGCCATCAGTCTTTTTGTTTGTGCTGACATTCTTTGCACTGTAAATGAAATTTTCATATTCATACCTGATTTGTGCACTTTGTACACATTTAACCTTTAGTGTTTTCCCACGCTACATATGTTTCTTAGCTAAGCTTATGCAGTGTAGATCCTAACCTGAATGTCGTCCATGCTCAACAGCATCCCACTCATTAGCCATATTTCTGGTCTCTCATTACCTGATTTCTGTAGCAGTACCATCATTAGCCAAGATTTCCAATTTTTACACTACGATTTACAGTTCACAAGGGAAAACTGTGTGATGTAAATTATCTCTATCAATATTTCCTTATTTGCTTGGACCAGACAATGTTCTCAGGGCTTGGTTAAGATAATTAGCCAAGATAGGCCCCATAACCTCATCCAATAATGCAAGACCAAAGTCACTTCTTCTGGGAAAATGGCTAAATGCCAAGTATGTGACACCTGATAGAAATCAGATGTTCAGCTAACACCACCCTTATTACCTCCATCATAATCAGTAGGTCATTAGTTCCATAGGGAAGTTAAAGGGCTGTAGCTACAGCTCCATAGGATAGAGACTCTCAGAACCACAGGACTCTTCAGAGGAATATAGAATTTGCTTTCCTTCTACTGCTTATGTGGGAGCTTAACCCTCCATGGCAGATGGGCATAGATTCAAATCCAGATTTTCTCCCTAAGTAACAATGACTTTCAAACAAATTCCAGTTCTGAGCTTTCTTTTCTCACCTATATAATGTGTGTGTGTGCTTCAATTTCAAGAACTTTTTGAAGATTAAGTATGCAGATACCTACAGTGGGATCTTGTCAGATGTTTACTTAATAAGTATTCACCACAAACATCATTGTGATCTTGAACTTTGGTCTACTGGGAGTCTGTTGTCCCCAAGATGTTAAATGTTGGTGCAAAGAGTCATAGAAGAAGCAACTACTTTTGTTTGTTTGGGAGGGCGAATAAGGTGAAAGAAGTTTTGTAGTAACAGGTATTTTTAATGGATTCGTTATGAAGTGTGCAGAAAAGAGCAGGAGATTCAAGAGAATGGCGAGACACTCAGCACAACCATCTAAAGAACAGTTTACATTGATGAGATCGGATCTCTTTGGTGACATTTGATGTATCAGGAGACTCCCTAAACAACTTTTCAATTTAATTTAATTTCTTCTTCTCTGTGGTTGTCTTGACTCCACACTGTATCAATTCTGCCAAATGTAGCTCAATAGAATTGAATTTTGTCTGCCTTTAAACCCACATTCTTGGTCTTTTTGACTTTTTTTTTTTTCCCCTCTCTCTGGATACTTTGCTCTTGTATCAGTTGCTTAGTTCCTGTGTCTACTGTAATCTACTCTACAACACACAGGCTTTACAACCGAGGCAGTTCTCAGAGCAGAAAATGAAAACAAAAGATGCATCTAAGTTGCTGACGTCAAGAGGCCAAGTGGAGGAAGAGATAACAGGTGCTAACTAGGGAACAAGAAAAGCATCAGAGAAACCACATTTGTTCCTTGCATTATTAGCTGTTGAATGAACGGGGCTAAGAGTTTACACACAGTTCTGTAAACTATGTCTAAGAGTGTGATAACACAGATGGGTGGAGCCGAGTATATATGCTGAGAGAGATGGAGAGCGTCAACCAAAAACACGGAAAACTGAATCGAGGGTAAGGGCTACAGAGACAATGTCTTTGGAGCTATGAGAGGAGGACTTATTTGGGCACGAAGATCACATGTTTTCTTGAGTAGGGAACAGCTAAACTAAGCTCTGAAGGGCAATAATGGACTAGGTCTGAGACAGAGGACCTGGTAGGTATCGCCTGCAGTGCTTTCCTAAGTATTCAGTACTTCTTATAGACCCAGTAGAAGATCTGGTAGAAGCCGTGATTGGAAGTATCTAGAGCCTGAAGGTGCTTCAACTCTGAACTATTTTTGATCTTCTCTGTCATTTTCTCCTCAGATGTCTACTTTCCTCGGTCATGACTAGTCACAACTTGTGGCTCTTCCAAGTCTTTATGAATTAGGATAGACACCCAACAAAGATCAGTGACAAGGACCTCAGTTTCATGTTTCTAGGTTCTGCTATATCAGTGATTTGCCTGTCTGCATTACAATTACAATCAGCCTTGCTTGAGACAGATTACTCCCCTTTTACATGTAATCTTGGATTCTCTTCCCAGCTACTTTACACACTTTTCCTGTATGAGATTAAGTCTGTACTTCATGATTAATCTCATGAATGACCAGCAAGCACAAACAGAGCCTATTTGAAACACAGGGTCATTGAAATGTACGGTGTCTGATGTGCTCTCTGGCAGTGAAGCAAAAAAAAAAAAAAAAATCTAGTTGCCACTAAATGAAAATAGTGTTTTCTTCCGAAGGAACAGACGCTCCTTGTCTGCACTCATCAGCGCTTCTGCAGCTGTCCACGAACATCCCCCAGCTTCCTGGTGGACAGGGGAGGAGGGGAGCCTCTCTGGGTTTCAGTGTTTCTCTGGATTTTATCCCTCCTCTGCTCTTCTCAACTCTCCACCTGGTTCTTGGGAGTCAGAATCCCCCAACCACAATCCTTCGCCTTCAGGTTGCATCTGTGAATGCTTGCTCTACTCTACAGCAGGGGTCATGCAATCTGTTCCCATTCAATAGTCTTCTCTATTGGTCAGGTCACGTCCTCCACGTTCCACCCTGAGAGTGAATAGAGAAAAGAGAGATGGCCATCCTAAGACTTTCTAGCAAGTAACTAGCAAGTCTGGGCTAGATTAACACACTGATCACCACACTTGTGAATTTTTGCTTGTTTTACCAAGTAATTTTTGGTTTGCTTCAATGTTTTGCATTAGTACATTAGGGGTCTCTAATGAGAGAATATATGCTATCTTCCTGTCTAAGAAGGTTCTCCATCTTCTGGGAAATGACGAGCAACTTTCACATTTGCCTTCATCCTTTGGATTGCCTGTGGGCTCGGCCAATAAGAACGCTAAGAAAGAGGCAAAGATTGAGAAGATATGAGATCAGAGAAGCTCCTTGATCTCTAACCCAGCCCCCTGGTCTAGTCATGGTCATCCAGTAGCGATGCTCTTCCAAAGCTTCATCTTTTTCTTGGTCCTGGAATCCCTAACTAGGGTCATTGAGGGAATGATAAAAGGACAGAAACTGAAGAAATGGCAAAGACACAGATACAGGAAAACTGGGATGGGCTATATTGTGTATTTTCTGATAGAACTTCATCTACTCCCTTAATGATCCACACCTCAGTGTGTTCATTAGGCACAGCGTAGGAGGACAGGGTTGGCTATTTCTTAACAGGAGGTCTCTGAAGGTGAGCAGTCCCAGGCTATAAATACCCTGAAAAGGAAGCAGCAGTTGCTAGTCTTTGCATACTTTGACCCATCATCTTTCAACACTCAGACTTGGACTAGAAAAGAAGACAGTCAACTTCAAGCCTTACCCATGTAGGGAAAGGCCTTACCAATTTCCCATGGGTCTGAGGCCTTAGTGCGTGTCATGGCTGTACCCATGTCAACAATAAATGTTTCTCAGGATTTTACTCAATTCAGGGATTTCTCTCCATACACTGCTTTTCATACAGCTCTCTTCAAGTTCCAATAACCGCCCTTCTTATTCCATTTGACCTTGGGATGCTTTCTTTTAACTGCTACAGCCTTTGTTGTCATGTTGGTGAATTTTTCTCCTTTTTCCCTCTTGAGGGTCCTCTTTTCTTTCTTTTTTAGAAGCAGCATTGTTACAGTAGTTTATAAAGGAAACTTCTGAAGGACCTCTCTCAGACACAATGCAACCTTCGCTGTAGTCTTCAACTCTCCTCAGATTTGCTAATGGGTATATTTCATGTCTCCTGAAATCTGCTTGCTTGGGGAGAGCTGCAGAGAACTGGGAAGGATCTAGTTACTTCCTTCTCCCCATTACAACCACCACCAAATTGTCCCATTGAGATTCCCGAGGGATTCCCACCAACTTCAAGGGGGAAACACACACCTCTAAATATCCATAGGACAGGATATGTTTTCATTCTTATTTCTAGGTAATAGATAATAGGTGGATCATTGAAAGAAGACCCTTTGGAGCTATCTTTGGGAAGGCTGTTGGCTAAAATTGCCCGCAAACCTTTTAGCTATAATACACACAGTCCTGCTCATGAAAAGCAGTAGCACTGGGCTGAAGGCTCTTGTTATCTATAATCATCTTGAGCGCAGGGAGGTTCTCTTTCTGAAAAGAAGGTCTCTGTGGTATAATTCCCAGGGTCCATCCCATTACTGCATTAAACACTCTTGAAAGTCCCTAATGAAACATCCCAGCAGCCACACAGTGCTCTCTGAAAGTCTTTTCCAGACAGGGTTTCTCTGTGTAGCCCTGGCTGTCCTGGTCACTCTGTAGACTAGGCTGGCCTCGAACTCAGAAATCCACCTGCCTCTGCCTCCCAAGTGCTGGGATTAAAGGTGTGCGCCACCAGCGCCAGGCTGGAAGTCTTCATCAACTATTCCAAGGCACAGGAATCTAGCAGCATCACACCACCACCATCCAATCCCATACCTTCGCACATTAACATTGCAACAAATGGCAACATCTCACATTAACATTGCAACAAATGGCAGCATCATACCACCACCATCTAATCCCATGCCTTCTCACATTAACATTGCAACAGACAGCAGCATCATACCACCACCATCCAATCCCATACCTTCGCACATTAACATTGCAACAAACTTGGAGACTCTTTGATGTATATCCAAGCAACACTGGGTTCCTCAAAGCTTTCAGCCTGGAGAGCGTCTGTTTGCCATGTCTATGACCTTCTGTCCAAAAACCCATTAAGAGATAGTCACCGGTCTCAGCCATTCTGACCCTGAGGACTGAGATGCTATTGTTATTCTCTGCAAAGCACTCCTAACTTCAAATCCTCTATTTCCTTAGATCCACCTTGCAAATCCATATACAGGCAGAGCAACACTGCTATCCTGCTTTCCCAGAGAGAGAGGAAACTGAGATCACAGCTTTGGCTCGCACTGTTCAGAGCTAACTATTGGCAAGACCTGGATTAGAAATGAGGCCTTCCTATGTTCTCTGCTGGCTCATTACCTCCTTTTCATTGTGTGAGCTTTTATCTCATGGTGCTAGTGTGCACAGCACATGTTTTCTTACTACAAGTGTTCCTAGCAATATTTTTAAAGCATTCTTGGGGCCAGAGAAGGGGCTGAGCAGATAAAAGTGCTTGTCACCAAGCCTGATGACCTGAGTTCAGTTTCCCAGATGCATATGGTGGAATGAGAGAACAGACATCTACAAGTTTCCCTGTCTTCTCCACATGTGCACTGTTGCATGTGAGTACACACACGAACACACACACACAAACACACACACACACAGACACACACATATAGGCACATACATGTGAAGTAAATCAGGTATTAAACAAATGAACACATTTTGAAAAATATTTTTTATTGTTACTGATATAAAAAAAAATTTCCAAAATCAATGTGTACCCAAAACTTTGTAATCTTTTGTTTATAACATTTATTTCATAAATATTTTATCACTGGGTGAGTGAAGCTGTTATAGTATTAATATATCCCACAATACCCTAAAAGAATAAATAGGTTACTATTATTTTAGTAGTGAACCCTATATTCTGCTACACTCTGACTTCCTTTCCTCAATCACAACCTTTAGCAAGTCCATGGCCATTGAACCTAAACTTCCTGGAGGCAATCACTGGTCTGCTAAGGATTAAGAGTCTCCAGACCTAATGACAACCGTCTCAAGGACTGGCTTCACTAAGTCAAGTGCCATAAGTGGATAACTAGGCTCCCTAAGCCAGGTCCACGCGTCACTCTTTGGAACTCTCTTTGGCACAGAGCTGTATCATATGTCCTGGCAATGGATGCCCATTGAATACAGAAACTTATCATCATTCTAATCACCGTGGATTCATATGGAATGTGAAGATCTAGGCATGAACTGTGAGAGGGAAAGAAAGCAGGCATTCTCATTTATACCTTTTGTTTTTCCCTGCAGGAATGTTCAGGAATGGGCTCCACACATTTCCCAATGTCTCAAGTCCATGGGTAATTGAAGGCATTGAGAGACAGCTTACCTCTCCTTTGTTTACACCAGCGCCAAGTCAGAAGACCAGTTTTTCAACATTCTCAAAGTCATAGATACCATATTGTTAGTGCCCTAAGCCTTGAAATACAAACAAATGACATTCAATCTCTGTCCTTGAGGGATGTTTTTAAAGGTGGAACCTCGAAGAGAAAAGTATAATAACAGGAAGAGAAACTGTAAATCAAGCTTGTCCTCCAAGGTTGCTACCTGAAAATTCAGGACAGTTTTTTGTTTCTCCTTTTTCCCCCTCCCCCTTCTCAGTGCCTCAGTTTGCTTGCTTAAGGAAAGATGAACAGACACTAAATGCAAAAGGGCAAGTGTGAACTGGGGTTCTTGGGGAAAGCTGCCTTTGGAGCTGGAGCACATGTTGGGAAATAGCAAAGGACAGCTGAGGGAACAGGGCCCCGAGGGCAAAGACTTCTGATGTTCCCTGGGAAATTGTCAGGATGCCAACTCTCTCCACAGCTTCCTCTAGTCAAATCCACTCTGCAAAACAGGCCTTGTGCAACTGGAGCTTTTGTAAATATGGAGATGAGACCTGAACTTCCTATGGAGACTGAGATGGTAAGGGACTGAGGCTGGGACAGGAGATGATGACAACCCACAAGCCAAGGATGCAGCCTGCCTCCTCCCCCCACCCCCAGCCAAGTGGGACTTTAGTTTACAGAAGCATCCCAGGCAGGGATGTGTGGTCTGGATTTACAAGCATTGAACGGGAAGTTCACAGAGGGTTCTCAAGTTCATGAGGGACATGTGCCCTTGACATCTGTGCTCCTTTTTTTTTTGTTGTTTTTTTCGAGACAGGGTTTCTCTGTGTAGCCCTGGCTGTCCTGGAGCTCACTTTGTAGACCAGGCTGGCCTCAAACTCAGAAATCCGCCTGCCTCTGCCTCCCAAGTGCTGGGATTAAAGGCGTGTGCCACCACCGCCCGGCTCTGCGCTCCTTTTTTTAAAAGTAAGAAGGTTATAGCATGCTAATACATGTTGGGAGACATTATTATAGGGTTGAACAAAGAAACTGAATCAATTAAAAGGGATCAGAATTCAAGGTGGCTTCACAGAGGCAAACACATTTAAGGAGTCCTAGAAAAAGCCCAGTAACAATAGATAAGTAAAGAGAAAGAGGGCATCCCAGATGGAATGGGCAGCTTATGCCAAGGGTTCTTCATCATGGCAACCATGCGGGACAGTAGATCAGGCCAGGAAACTTGGTAAGGTAGAGCGGGTGTGAGACCCTGGCACCCACGTACCCACCCACCTGAGATGGTAGGCACCTCCCTACTCCCTGCCAAATTCCTGGCCTTGAACACGTGCCACACTTCCCACATAAAAGAAACACGACCTGTAGTCAGGTAGTCCCAGGACAGAGTTCTCCATGCTAATGAGGTACCTAGAGGCCCTGAGGGTTTAACCAATAGGCTTTCCTTCCCAGACATTCCTCCTTGCGAAAGGTATTTAATCTCTAGTCCACCGTGAGGAGTTGGCGCACATCCATTTTCCACAGTGAACCACCAAGAAACCGTTTGGAATCCAGGACTGTCTCTTTCATGGAGAACCACCCTGGGGGACATGGAGAAGAAGGCTTTTGCTTACAAAGCCGTAGCCTAAATCTCTCCTAGAAGGCCTCTAAGGACAATCACTGATGAGCTAAGCTGGAGCTCCCATTCCCCTGGCCCCAGGCTTGATACTCTCCTCAGCTTGTGTCCTCTTCCTCCCCACACACTCAGCTCCCAACTCCTGGCAACTCAGCGGGGCCAGAATGTGCAGGAGTTGGGGAGCCCCTGGACCCCTGACACTCCGTTCCCTACTTCTCTTTGCGGATTTCTAGCAGTGAATAGATTCCCAGGAGTTGGGGGGGGGTGGTATCAGCTTCTGCTTCCCACACCTTAGACTGCATCTTTCCACTCCATGGACAATGTCCTAGCTCTTCCCTGACGCTCAGCACTCAGCGGTGAAGGCACTGGGGAAATGGGGTCAAGTACTACCTGAGTTTTCGCCTCACCCGTGGAGGAGTGCGCCACACCCCAGCAGCAGGGCTGAATGCAGACCAATGGCATGAGGAATAATTAACACATGACTTGTTCCGTGCATTCTGGAACATTGATGAGCGTCCATCCCTCCCCTCTACTTCCTAAAGATCAGTAGCAACATCCTACTCTAATCCTATCAAAGATGACCCCAAACACTGCCAAATGCCACCTGAAAGACCATGGGAATGACACAGATGAAGGACTCCATTCCTTAAAGCTGATGTTCGTTCTCTAAAGATACCAATGGTAAAAGATCACATGGGCAAGAAGGCTGTGCTGATAGCAAGCTGATCTCTGGTCATTCTATTGACATCCTACTGTATGGCCTGGCAATGAAGATGGGAATTCTATGCACAAATGGCATTGTCCAATCTAAGCTTTAAAAAAAATAATAATAAGTGGGAGTGAGTGGGCAGTGACTTAGAGATACACACCAAGCTCTGGTCGGAGAACTCCGCAGAGGTCTTACGAGACAATAAATACACCTCTTCTTCCTTGTTACTTAAGTCTGCAGATAGTCCCTGACGCTTACCCTAAAGACTTCCTCTTACCCTAGACCAACATGCCTGGCCCTGACCCTGAAGCAGTAACTGGCTTGTTCCTCCCAAGGCTGGGAACACCTGTGACCTTACCCCCTTATTTTAGTAACAATTCTTGAAGCAGCCAGCGGCGTACACCCAGAAGCCCTTTCGACTGTTTGTTGTGTTGTTGCTAACGGAGCCTCAGGTCTAAAAGGGGTTTCCAGGGCGTGTTGATTAGTTATCTGCTGCCCGGGGAGCCAGGGACACAGTGTGCGTAGGGGTTGTTCAGTGTACGAGCCTGGTTGAAACTGGTAGTTATTTAAAGATTCGGACGGACAGTAGTGTCAATGTCCCTTTGACTTTTTTTTTTTTTTTTTTAAAGATACTTTAAGGGGCCAGGAGTAATGGCTACTTGATTCTTCCACTTAGCCTTGCTAATTTGGGATTTGAGCTGCAATTACAAACAGCTGTTGCAACATCTCCAGATTCCTAAACAAAAAGAAAAATTAGAAAACAATAAAAATAAAAATAAAAAAAGGTGATTTGTAAAATCTTCAAAGGACCACCTCAAGATTATGGTAACTGAGTTTTCTTATTTGTCAAAATGGGAGTTTTAGGATGAGTTTGGGGAGTGGGACACTATGGGTTGTAGGCTCAAGTTCTACCACATTTGGGACAAAATAAATGTCCTGTAATTATGAAGAGTATATGCACCCAATAAATATGTGTCAGATACCTGTTGGGGTCCCAGCTATGAGAGATTACTAAAAACGTAGTGCTAATAAAAGTTTACAAAAATAAGCAAATTATGGTATGCCAAGAAACCCACATAATTTACACATTACTTAATTAGTTTCTCATGGGCACATTCTCTATGCAAGCATAGCTAGGCTAGGTATAAAATATAGGAAGAACACTCTCCTTGTTCTAGGGGAATTAATAACTTGGTTTGATAAACCAAAATCAAAACACACACCTACACACCACACACACCCAAACACATAATACTATAACACATACACACACACACACACACACACACACACACACAGAGCGAGAGAGCAAGAGAGAGAGAGAGAGAGACCTTAAACAATAACCACCTACTATACAGTGACATAATACTTATGCTTCATGTGTTTCACAGCATGAGAAATAGATAAATCAGAATAAAAATTTTTACGATCTCCCTTGGAATCAAGAAAAGCTTCTCAGAACTTGACCGAGTCATTAAAACCCGACTTTAGCGACCACTATTCGCCAGCCCAGTGCCTGTTATATGGTGGATAATTCTATGTCTGTTAAATCAAGACCTAGATTTTTCCATCAAGCTCAGAGTACAGTTGAATCACTGAGATAAGGGTATAATCTTTGACCACTGCGGTAATCATTAGAGCAGTTTGGCGTTTTGACATTATTATAAAGTAGAGAGTTGTTTTCCTTGGTTGTCTTGCCTTTCAGAAAAGGGGCAAGGAAAGCAAACAAACATGAAACTCTAAGCTTCTGGACAATTTGAGATAGGACTCAAAGATCTAAGCCCCGTCCCCTGTGGCTGGGAGTACTCTTGAGTTCCCAGGATCCTTTTCAACAAACTTCTGCTCAAGGGGTAAGAAATTTCACATCCTAGCTCGTACTGTTCGGGAAGCTCAGATATAGCGAGAGCATGTTAGCCAGACAGTTAGGAAGGAGTAGGCATTTATTTCTTCTAACAGTAGGCAGAGTTGCTCTTTGTTTTTTGGTTC
>JADRCC010570980.1:0-17592 GCA_019843855.1 Hylomyscus alleni
GTGTGTGTGTGTGTGTGTGTGTGTGTGTGTGTGTATACACGCATTCATGTGTGGAAGCCAGAGGAAAACCTTGGCCTTAGGCACTACCCAGGATTTTGTTACTTATTTTTTAATGATTTATTTATTTTGATTTATGCACACTGCTGTTTTGCCTTCATGTATTTGTGTGAGGGTGTCAAATGTCTTGGAGCTTGATTACAGACAGTTGTGAGCTACCGTGTGGGTGCTGGGAATCGAACTGAGGCCCTCCTAAAGAGCACCCAATGCTCTGAAACTCTGAACTATCTCTCTGACCCTTGTCCTGTTTCTAGATAGAGTTTGGAACTTGACACTCTGACTAGCCTGGTTGTTGAGCAAACCCCAAGCCACTGGTCTCTGGCTCTCTAGCACTGAGATCACAATCACAGAAACCAAACCCAGCTAGATCACAGCTAGCCTTGGTTCTGGGGCAGGGGTTAACTCTAGTTCTCATGCTTGAATGGTGGGCATTTTCCCAATGGCTCTCTGCTCATCTCCACCACTAGGGATTTTAAGAAAATGAGGGTTTCACTATAATTTTCCTCAAAGAATTATAGCTGAATGTGGCGGCTTTGTTTAGTTGAGGAGACTGGGCCAGGAAGCAGCTTGGAAGATGATGCATGATCTTCATAAATGTGTTAACTTGGTCTGTTCACCACTTACTAATAGCTCCTTAAGGAATGGCTTAAGTTTTCAGCCCTGGAGACACTAGGCTCAGGATACAAAGGAAGGCAGTGGACAGTTTGCAAACTAGGCTTGCTATAGCAACCATGACACATATTCTGGATAATTAAAGGCAGGTTTAGCAAAAAGAATAGCAAAGTCCTGGGAAGGACACAGGAACACGAAAGGACAAGCAGAACCCAGGGTCTGGGAACAGTGTGGCTGTCACTACCACAGGCCTGGAGGAGAGGAAGAGCTGTTGCTGGAAACTCAAAGACGAGCATTGTGACATGGGAAAAAAAAAAAAAGACTTTCTGGAGAAAAGCCTGGACCTTAGGCAATGGTCACAACCAATCTAACACAAACCTAGAAGGAGAAAATGACTCACCTTTGCCCCGGTCTCCTCCCACCACTGAATGTGTCATGGGCTCCACATTGGCCAGAGCCAATGAGAGGGAGCTTCAGCATGGTCCCCACAGGACTGACTCCTAAGCAAAGGAGGGTAGAAAAGATGGAAAGTGGGCCCAGGCTCAAATGGGAGAAAGACACCGATCTCTGTGAGTGCTCTTTCCTCCATCAGGCACTTGAAACATGTATGTCCCTCTGCTGAAGTTCCCTTGAAGTCTGTCTACTCAGCCACTACATTGTAATGAAGTTCCATGGACACTTAAACATATTCCCACTGGTGGCATTTTTCCAGAGAAGGTAGCAAAGAAAACTGGGAGAAACAACTGATTGCACAGAAGAAGCCTAACTGCTCCTGTTAGGAGCCTGTGGCCAGGGCTGGAAACCCTCAGCTTCCTTCCACCAGCCACACCATGCTCCCCTAATCTCTGCCAGCACCTGAGTTACAGGGGCTTTGGAAAGGGTGATCCCCAACATCATCTCTCTAAGCACGATGCTTAGCATTTAGGTCTTATTATTAAGTTGTCTCCTCTTTATATTGGTAAAGGTCAATGGAAAATGACTACTACACAAACAGGAGCCTCTCCTAAAAGTCCTCCGCATCCCATGCATAGTCCTCCACGGTGTAGCAACAACCCAGTCTGCCCCTATATCAATAGGTCAATTGTGCAAGCAGTACAACAGCTGAGGACTTTATCTCTTAATTCCAAATCCTGTGTATGGTCTCCCAGGCTGAGCAGCAGTTAGAAAGAAAGGCTTTATCTTCTATGCCACAGGAATTGAGTAGGTAGCAATGGAACATTCCTTTCCCGCACAGATTCACAGGACAGAGAGTACACTGTAGTCTCTGGAAGAGGCTGTAAAGAAAGGCAGTCCCACTGCCCTCATTAGAAGCCTCTATTGGAGTAGATCTTCAGATGCTCAGGTGTTTCCGCGAAGACCTCTCATTGGGGCCTCTGAACCCTTGCTTGCAGCTGGACATTGTGTACTTTTGCATTCATAGTCCCTCTTGTCTTCTCTGCTTTCCCTAGGAACTAAAATACCAGGAGCTCTTTACCCAGATGCATAGCCTGAGACTGACTGTGCCTTAAAGGATACATCTGAAATAGTCTCCCTCGGTATGGATGTCTTTCTGAATTTTGCTAGGCGCCATTCCAATGAAAAGAAGGGTGTGACCCTGGGAGCAGCTAGCTTTTCCTGTTTATCCTCTTGTTTATACAGTCAAAGTAAAGGAATATTCAAATGTTATGTTTAATTTGGCTTATTGTCTTAAGTAGCCATTGTGATATATGATGGTATGTTCTCTTTTGTCTCTCTGTCTCTCTGCTCTGTCTGTGTGTGTGTGTGTGTGTGTGTGTGTGTGTGTGTGTGTCTGTCTCTCTCTCTCTCCCTCCCCCTCACTCTCATGATAAGTTCCTCCCTTGTCTGTGCAGTGACAGAAGGAAACAACAAAAATCATGAAATAACCTCTGCTTCCAGTTTAGCCTTCAGACTCTGCAAAAATAACAATTTTAAAACAATGCTACTTCCTAGGAATATTGGGAGAAATTAGTTCTGCCATCAGAACTCTCCGTTATTTAACCAGTCAGGCCCTTCCCAAAACTGGCTAGATCCAAAGAGAGCAAGCTACCAGGACCTGTGAAGGGGCAAACTCTAGTCTCAACCTCTGGTGTTAAATGCACTGCGAAGTACATCACTGTCCATGAGAAAAGGCAATTGTTTTCTTTTGTTTTGGGAGCAATATGCTTCACTTGGAAATACTGCCCCAAAGCATTCATCATGTGACACAAAAGGCAATATGGAAAGAGACTGTGTACAAGTACAAGCCACGCTTCTGAATGAATGACTCAGCTTCTGTGCCAAGTACAAGGCAGGCCTCATAGAACTATAAGGTGTATTTTACTAACATTTAATAGATGAACCATGAGTACATTTGACAAGCTTCAAGATGGAGTTGAAGTGGAGAATTCTACAGCTCTGGGATTAAAAACATTTTGCATCAAGTCCAGATCTACAGGGTGGAAGTAAGCTACACAAAGTAGGCTGCCTACAACTACACTTAACCCACAACCATTGCGTACAAAAGGTTGCCCTTTTTCACTTGCAACCTTATGAAATTTCTCTATGCCCGTCTGATGAAGAAAAGAAAATCCAGGTTTGGTTAATAGATAAGATTACTTAATAGTTTGGTATGAAGCAAAATGGGTTGTTATAGACCCATGGGGAAGAAGATAAGATACAACAATATAAAGACATTACCATGGTAGGCAAAGTTTTGATGAGAAAGTGTTGTGCCAGGAAACATTCGAGAACCCCAAAAGATCACCAAGAAGCCAATTCTGATGCAGTCACATTAAGGTGTCTTTATTCAAGTTTGAGCTTGGATTTCCCGCCAACCCTGATATAGCTGGAAGGTAGAGAGCCCTGAGTCTAATTTTAGGCAAACACTTATAGAGGCAAAAGGGGGGTATCTAGCTTGGTACACATCTGATTGGAGGGAGGGGCATTATGGCCTTTAACATAATTGGATGGGGTGGGGAGCCAAACCATAAATTTAACTTCTGTTTTCCTATTGATTGGTGGTTGTTTGGCAATAAAGTGTCAGAGGCAGGCTTGCAACCAGGAGGTGCATGTTTGTTGGTAAATAATCTGGAAACTGGCACTATAAGCAGGTCTTATTGGAGGGTAACCTAAAAAGTGATGCTAGGTATCAGTCTGTTAGTAACTTGAGTATAAGCTTAGGTCAGGTCCTCTAAGACAGAGTCTAAACCCAAAAGATTTGGTCTTTCCAAAGAAACATTCAAAATAAGAACATATATGGGATCCTTCCAGTTTCCATCTGCACCAGGAGCTGATCCTGTGTCACAGAGCTCCATACTCAAATACCATTAGAAGAGAACTGGTCTCCCAGAAGTGCTGACACACCTGTGAGCACAGGTAAGACCAGCACTTCTCCTCAAATTCCTGGCCCAAGAGAGAACTTCCCAGAGCCATCAGGTCACAGGAACCAAGGAATAGTGAGAGACAGATACCTTCCAGTTTCCATCTGTGCCAGGAGCTGATCCTGTGCCACAGCACCCAAAACTGACCCTGTGCCACAACTCTCCATACCCAAATTCCTCCAGGAGAAAACTGGTCTCCCAGGAATTCTGACATACAAGCTTGCAGAAGGGACAAACTACAGTCAGAGACAGCAAGACCAGCTAACACCAGAGAAAACCAGATGGCAAAAGGCAAGGACAAGAACATAAGCAACAGAAACCAAGGCTACTTGGCATCATCAAAATCCAGTTCTCCCACCACAGCAAGCCCTGGATATCCCAACAAAATAGAAAAGCAAGGCTCTGAGTTAAAAAAAAAAAATCACACCTTAAAACTAAACATAGGAAAAGCAATATACAGCAAACCAGTAGCCAACATCAAACTAAATGGAGAGAAACTTGAAGCAATTCCACTAAAATCAGGGACTAGACAAGGCTGCCCACTCTCTCCCTACCTATTCAATATTGTACTTGAAGTCCTAGCCAGAGCAATTAGACAACAAAAGGAGATCAAAGGGATACACATTGGAAAGGAAGAAGTCAAATTATCACTATTTGCTGATGATATCATGGTATACTTAAGTGACCCCAAAAATTCCACCAGAGAGCTCCTAAACCTGATAAACAACTTCAGCAAAGTAGCTGGATACAGAATTAATTCAGGCAAACCAGAGGCCTTCCTCTACACAAAGGATAAACAGGCAGAGAAAGAAATTAGGGAAACAACACCCTTCACAATACTTACAAATAATATAAAATACCTTGATGTAACTCTAACTAAGCAAGTAAAAGATCTATTTGACAAGAACTTCAAGTCTCTGAAGAAGGAAATTGAAGATCTCAGAAGATGGAAAGATCTCCCATGCTCGTAGATTGGCAGGATTAATATAATAAAAATGGCCAACTTACCGAAGGCAATCTACAGATTCAGTGCAATCCCCATCAAAATTCCAACTCAATTCTTCACAGACTTAGAAACAGCAATTTGCAAATTCATCTGGAACAACAAAAAACCCAGGATAGGGAAAACTATTCTCAACAATAAAAGAACCTCTGGTGGAATCATAATCCCGGACCTTAAGCTGTACTACAAAGCAATTGTGATAAAAACTGCATGGTATTGGTACAGTGACAGGCAAGTAGATCAATGGAATAGAATTGAAAACCTAGAAACAAACCCACACACCTGTGGTCACTTAATCTTTGACAAAGGAGTTAAAACCATCCACTGGAAAAAAGATAGCATTTTCAACAGATGGTGCTGGCTCAACTGGCAGTTAGCATGTAGAAAAATGCAAATTGATCCATTCTTATCTCCTTGTACAAAGCTCAAGTTTAAGGGGATCAGGGACCTCCACATCTAACCAGATACACTAAAACTAATAGAAAAGAAAGTGGGAAAGAGCCTTGAGCATATAGGCACAGAGGAAATTAGAATACCAATAGTTTATTCTCTAAGATCAAGAATTGACAAATGGGACCTCATGAAATTGCAAAGCTTCTATAAGGCAAAAGACACTGTCAATAGGACAAAATGGCAACCAACAAATTGGGAAAAGAACTTTACCAATGCTATATCTGATAGAGGGCTAATATACAATATATATGAAGAACTCAAGAAGTTAGACTCCAGAGAACCAAATAACCCTATTAAAAAATGGGGTACAGAGCTAAACAAAGAATTCTCAATTGAAGAATACTGAATGGCTGAGAAGCACCTAAAGAAATGTTCAACATCATTAGTCATAAGGGAAATGCAAATCAAAACAACCCTGAGATTCCACCTCACACTAGTCAGAATGGCTAGGATAAAAAACTCAGGCGACAGTAGATGCTGGCAAGGTTGTGGAGAAAGAGGAACACTCCTTCATTGCTGGTGAGACTGCAAGCTGGTACAACCACTCTGAAAATCAGTTTAGTGGTTCCTCTGGAAATTGGACATAGTACTACCAGAGGACCCAGGTATACCACTCCTGGGCATATACCCAGAAGATGCTCCAATATGAAATAAGGACACATGCTCCACTATGTTCATAGCAGCCTTATTTATAATAGCCAGAAACTGGAAACAACCCAGATGTCCCTCAACAGAGGAATGGATACAGAAATTGTGGTACATCCTCACAATGGAGTACTACTCAGCTATTAAAAACAATGAATTTATGAAATTCTTGGGGAAATGGATGAATCTGGAGAATATCATCTGTGAGGTAACCCAATCACAATAGAACATACATGGTATGCATTCTCTGATAAGTGGATGTTAGCCCAGAAGATCGGAATACACAAAGTACAACCCACAAACCACAAAAAACTCAAGAAGGAAGACCAAAGTGTGAATACTTTGTTCCTTCTTAAAAAGGGGAACAAAATACCCATGGAAGGAATTGTAGAGACTAACTATGGAGCAGAGACTAAAGGAAGGACAATTCAGAGACTGCTCCACCTGGGAATCCTTCCCATATTCAGTCATCAAATCTAGAGACTATTGTGGATGCCAGCAAGTGCTGGATGACAAAAGCCTGATATAGCTGTCTCCTGAGAGGCTCTGTGAGTGCCTGACTAATACAGAAGTAGAGGCTCACAGCCATCCTTTGAACTGAGTACAGGATCCTCAATGAAAGAGCTAAAGAAAGAACCCAAGGAGCTGAAGGGTTTGCAGCCCCTTAGGACAAACAACAATATGAACTAACTAGAACCCTCAGAGCTCCCATGGACTAAAACTCCGACCAAAGAGTACACATGATGGGACTCATGGCTCCAGCAGAATACATATAGCAGAGGATGGCCAAGTCAGTCACCAACAGGAGGAGAGGTCCTTGGCCCTGTGAAGGTTCTATGCCCCAATGCAGGGGAATGCCAGGACCAGTAAGGTGGTGAGCAGGGGGAAGGGGGAGGGAACAGGGGTTTGTTTTAGTTTTTCTCTTTTTTTTCACTTTTTTTTTTTTTTGGCTGGGAACCTGGGAAAGGAGATATTGTAAATAAAGAAAACATCTAGTAAAAAAATCACACCTCAAGATGATAGAGGACTTTAAGAAGGACATAAATAACTCCCTTAAAGAAATACAGGAGAACACAGGTAGACAGCTAGAAGCCCTTAAAGAGGAAACACAAAAATCCCTTAAAGAACTACAGGAAAACACAACCAAACAGGTGAAGGAATTGAACAAAACCATCCAGTATCTAAAAATGAAAATAGAAACAATAAGGAAATCACAAAAGAAGACAACCCTGGAGATAGAAAACCTAGGAAAGAGATCAGGAGTAATAGATGCAAGCATCACCAACAGAATACAAGTGATAGAAGAGAGAATCTCAGGGGCAGAAGATACCATAGAAAACATTGACATAATAGTCAAAGAAAGTGCAAAATGCAAAAGGCTCCTAACCCAAAACATCCAGGAAATCCAAGACACAATGAGAAGACCAAACCTAAGGATAGTGGTATAGAAGAGAGTGAAGATTCCCAACTTAAACGGTCAGTAAATATCTTCAAGAAAATTATAGAAGAAAATTTCCCTGACCTAAAGAAAAAGATGCCCATAAACAAGAAAGAAGTCTACAGAACTCCAAATAGATTGGACCAGAAAAGAAATTCCTTTCGACACATAATAGTCAAAACACCAAATGCACAAAACAAAGAAAGAATATTAAAAGCAGTAAGGGAAAAATGTCAAGTAACATATAAAGGCAGACCTATCAGAATTACACCAGACTTCTAACCAGAGACTGAAAGCTAGAAGATCCTGTGCAGATATTATATAGACCCTAAGAGAACACAAATAACAGCCCAGTCTACTATACCCAGAAAAACTCTCAATTACCATAGCTGGAGAAACCAAGATGTTCCATGATAGCATCTTTCCACAAATCCAGTCCTATAAAGATAATAGATGGAAAACGCCAGCACAAGGAGAGAAACTACACTATAGAAAAAGCAAGAAAGTAATCTTTCAATAAACCTGAAAGAAGATAGCCACAAAATCATAAAAATAACATCAAAAATAAGTGAAAGCAACAATCATTATTCCTTAATATCTCTTAACTTCACTGGATTCAATTCCCCAATAAAAAGACATAGAGTAACAAACTGTATACATAAACAGGACCTAGCTTTTTCCTGCATATAGGAAACGCACCTCAGTGACAAAACAGATACTACCTCAGAGTAAAAAGCTGGAAAACAATTTTCCAAGCAAATGATTCCAAGAAAAAACCTGGAGTAGTCATTCTAATATAAAATAAAATCAACTTTCAACCAAAGCTATCAAAAAAAAAAATAAGGAAAGACATTTCATACTAGTCAAAAGAATATCTACCAAAAAGAACTCTCAATTCTGAACATCTATGCTCAAAATGCAAGGGCATCCACATTCATAAAAGAAACACTACTAAAGCTCAAAGCACACATTGCACCTCACACAATAATAGTGGGAGACTTCAACACCCCAGTCTCATCAATGGACAGATTACAGAAACAGAAACCAAACACACAGTGAAACTAACAGAAGTTAGGATTAAACTGATATCTATAGAACATTTCATCTAAAAACAAAAGAATATACCTTCTTCTCAGCACCTCATGACACCTTCTCCAAAATTGACCATATAATTGGTCACAAAAAGGCCTCAACAGATACAAGAAGATTGAAATAATCCTGTGTATCAGATCACCACAGACTAAGGCTGGTCTTCAATAGCAACAAAAATAACACAAAACCTACATACACATGGAAGCTGAGCAATGCCCTATTCGATGATAACATGGTCAAGGAAGAAAGAAAGAAAGAAATTAAAGACTTTAGAATTTAATGAAAATGAAGTTACAACATACCCAAACTTATGGGATGCAATGAAAGCAGTGCTAAGAGGAAAACTCACAGCTCTGAGTGCCTCCAAAAAGAAACTGGAGAAAGTTTACACTAGCAGCTCAACAGCACTCCTGAAAGCTCTAGAACAAAAAGAAGCAAACACACCCAAGAAGAGTAGACAGCTTGAAATAATCAAACTCAGGGCTGAAATCAACCACACAGAAACAAAAGGAACTATACAAAGAACCAACCAAAACCTTTGAGAAAATCATAGCCTCCAGAGTGTAAAGCTGCAAAGTTATTAGAAAGATTCTATTGACTATAAAGTGCAGCTATGGTGCCCTGCATACCTGGAGTTGCCTAAGAATGTCAAGACACTCAGAAATGACTGCTCAAGATGCCATCTCAGGGAGCCTATCTATTGTTCAAGCTGGTGGAGACCATTGGCATTGTTCATGTGGTTCTGATTTTGTAGGCATGGAGGATCAAAGGGTTATGGGGTTGAGGAACCTTCCTTCCCTATCTTGAACCACAACCACCACTACCCAAGAGGTGAAGAGAAGAGGAGGGAAGAGAAAGAGGAGGAGGAGGTAGAGTTGGAAAGAAAGAAAGAAAGAAGAAAGAAGGAGGAGGGAGAAAGGAAGAAGAAGAAGAGGAACAAGGAGAGGGTCTATGGATTAGTTATTTTTTTGTATCGATGTGTTCAAAAATACCTGGCAGAAGTAACTTAAGGGAGAAAAGATATATTTTGATCATGGTTCAGAGGATCCAGTCCATCATAGTAGGGAGGATGTGGCAGGGCAGAAAGGGCATGTTATGACAGGCCAGGAAACAGAGAAAGGAAAAGGCTGTTTCTAATTTAAAAATAACAAGAAAAATCCCACACACCCAGTAAGGACAATAGAAGATCAGGGAGATGACTCAATTGGTAAGTTGCTTACTACACAAGTCTGATTTGCCAGCACCCATATTGAAAACTGAGAGAGGTAGTGTGTACTTGTAATACTAGGGAAGAGGGCCAGTGGCTGGGCAGCAGAGTAGAGAGTTCCAGGTCTCCGTGAGAGGCCTTGACTCATAAAACAAGGTGGACGACTCCTGAGAAAGGAAACCTCAGGCTGACTTCTGACCTCCACATTGAACATGCACATATATGCAAACATGTACACATATGTACACACACAGAGAGAGAGAGAGAGGCAGAGAGACAGAGAGAGAGAGACAGAGAGAGAGGCAGAGAGAGAGACAGAGAGAGAGGCAGAGAGAGAGACAGAGAGAGACAGAGAGAGAGGCAGAGAGAGAGGCAGAGAGAGAGAGAGACAGAGAGAGAGAGGCAGAGAGAGAGACAGAGAGAGACAGAGAGAGAAATGCACTGACCACATACACTCCCATGCTCACAAGAACAAAGAATAGTGTTTCACACTATTTATCTGAATTCAAATAAAGTTTTATTGAAATGAAACATCACCCTATTCTTTTTACATAGCTTATGGCCTCTTCTGTTTTCTAGTCACAGATCTGAATGGTTGCAACAGACACCATATGGCCCATAATGCCTAACCTACTTACTAGCTGGCCCTTGAGGGATATAATTTCCTGATCCCTTATCCATACTACTCTGTTTTATAATGGGATGCACTCTGCACATCTAATTTTATGGTTCAGTGGATCAGAAAACACAAGTGTGGCAATGTGGATATCCCATGGTCAAGAATTCAATCTATCCCAAGACCAGTCAGGGTCTCCCTTTCTAATGACTAGTGGTTGCCAGAGTATGACATAGCTTTATTCCAACCCCCAGGCCCTGGGTTCTGCTGTTCCTGCTGCAGTTTGCCAAGTGTTCCATATAATATTTCTATTTGCCACTGATGGTTGAGGGAAGGAGGCAGGGCTTAATGACAAGGTCTAAGCTAGCTTGGCCTGCTATTTTTAGCTTCAGGTCCCACTAAGTACTGTCACCTTATGAAGTTACCTATTCAATAAGCTGTTGTAGCCTACTTAGGGCATATGTTCCCTCAACAGCCCAAAGAAAGCCATAAAGCACTGTGAGCAAGACAAGGGACAGCAGCTTCTCTCCCGTGTCAGCAGAGAGGTCCTAGTCTATACACTCGTAAATTCCCAGTTTCTTTCTTGCTCACTGGAAACATAGATTGCACAGTCTTCTCCAAGAACTCATTTTGTGATTCTCTGGAGATTGAATATACCGGCATAGATAATTGCCCCTGATATGTAAATACATACTATTTTTTATATTTCACTTTGAAAAATTTAAAAGTATTTGAACCTTACTACTATGTATTTGCTCTAGTACAGATGCCACATCTGAACCTCGGTATCACTCTGATTTTTAGACAGGAATCTACAACAAATATGAATGTGTATGAAATGATCTGAAATGTAATCCATAACTCCTTCTACCCATGCATCTACCCATCTACCTGTCCATCCATCCATCCATCCATCCATCCATCCATCCATCCATCCATCCATCCATCCATCCAATAATGAATGTAACTTCCAAATACACAGGAGAAATCAAATCCCAATCTTGCTTACATGAATTCATGTCTCATGGTCTAGCTCTTCTATGTGTTGTGTGTCCCCTAGGCTTCTGCTTGCTAGCAAGTTTGTGATCCATTCAACAGTTCCTCCTTGAAGATGCATTTCCCCTCTGTACATATGTGTTCTGCTGAGATCTGGCTTAGAAGGAATGAAGAGGTATGGAGAAGAATTGGCATTTATTTGTGGATTTCAGAAGGAGCTTGGAGATCAACTTCTGGGGCCCAGTTATGCTTTGAACGTGTAGTTTCCCTTTTGGGAGGGTTCTATTTCCTACTCACTAATGTTCTTACAGCAATGTACCCAAGTCTTGCTTCTCAACCATCTCTGCTAGGTTATGCTAGGCTAGACAGGTTGTTTTAGCCATACCCTGGTGGATCTGGCTCTCCATATATATACTTCATTGAGTTTTCAAAACCTTCAAGTTCTATATTCCCTCATGGAGGCTTCATAGTGCCAGGAGAAACCAAGTGACTCACTACTGTTGCCGTAGTAACTGTAGACCTTAGCCAGGTCTTTCCTACATCCCTGTAACTTTCACTGCTCTCTCTCCTCGGGTACCACCTGTGAAAATTTAAATGTCATAATGGAGCCACATGAGGTGGCTTACTCATATCCTGTATTTCTCTGAAAATGCATTTATTTCTACATCCTTCAAGTGGGAGACAGAGATCCCAGAATCTTATTTCAGTGGTATCATTTATTGTGTTAATTAGGGAGCCAATCACAGAACCAAAGTCCAAGCCAGAAACTATTGGCACAAATAATTTCAGAATCATTCTAAGAGAATTTGGTAGAAGATCTATTTTAAAAAAAATGAGGATATGATAGGTAAAAACTGTAAGGACAATCATCACAGAACCTAAGCCTGAGGAGGAGGATATATAACCAGACACCTACAAAGAGTCATATAGAGATGTAGTGTCCAGTATTAACATCAGCATCTTAAGAGAATGGCATTAGGAGGAATAAAAATAAATAAATTCTCTCTTCCTGAGGGTATTCATTGGTCAACTCAAGTACAGCCCATACGAAAAGAGCTCATTGGATTAGAAACAACATTCTCTGGTGACCACATTTGGCCTCCAAAGGTAAACAGCAGGACAAAGAAAGATGATGAGTACATTCAGAGGACAAATGGAAACTGTACCACATCACACAGACCAAACACAAGTCTGCAGATTGAATGACAGGTTCTCTCTAAGTCTATCCTAGGGCTCTAAAGATCTCCTAGCCAAGAAGTAAGCATGTTGCTCAGTTACTTTAAGGCAAACACACATGCAGAAAAGTTTTGATTACAAAGATGAGCCAGTTTCTTACTGTCTTGATGGTTAACATGAAAGGATAGTAATGAAAGCCTGTGGGGTCAGCGATAGGTCAAGCAATCATTCAATACATTTAAAACAGACAAAAAAAAAAGAAAGAAAAGGTAAAAGAAAAATAACCATGATGAGAATAATAATTCAAAATAAAATAAGAGACACTGGGGTGAGCCCAGGTCAGTGAATTGTGAAAACTTCATCTCGGAAGTTTCTTCTTGCAGTGGATGGGAGCAAGACCCAGAGCTGGACAATGTGCAGAGAGTGAGAGACGTGGATGTACTCAATCCTAAATGGCACGCTCTCCTATTCCAGAGGCTCAGGGAACTATATGGAAAAGGCAAGGGGAAGATTGTAAGAGCCACAAGGATGGATGACACCAAGGAAACCATGTCTTCCAGGCACAAGGTTGACACGCGTACAGACTCACAGACGCTGTGGCAACATGAGCAGGACCTGGACACACTCAAGCCAGACACAACTCCCAGCGCTGAGAAGAGGAAGTGGTTACCTGGTCCTACCCCTAAGCAAGAAACTATTTGCAATTGGCAACTGCTGGAAAAGAAAAAAACTAGTTTTCTACAGCTGAGGGTCACTGGATACAACAGCCATACTCTAGGGCAGACCCATAGCCAGGAGTTGCTGGCCAACACAAAAAAGAATCCATGGATTTCTGGGTACTTTTGTTGTTTTTGTGATAATTCGGAAGGTTTTGTCTTTTTATTTTGTTCTCTTAGGGTTTGTTGTTTTGTTTATTTTTTTTCTTTATTTCTTTTTTTGAGAAAGAGAAAGAACATGAAGTTGTGTGGGTAGGGAGGATGGAATGATCTAGGAGAACTTGGAGAGGGGAAAGAATATGATTAAAATATATTGGATAGGAGCTGGAGAGATGGCACAGTGGTTAAGAGCACCGACTGCTCTTCCAAAGGTCCTAAGTTCAAATCCCAGCAACCACATGGTGACTCACAACCATCCGTAACGAGATCTGACTCCCTCTTCTGGAGTGTCTGAAGACAACTACAGTGTACTTGCATATAATAAATAAATAAATCTTTAAAAATATATTGGATAAAAAATTTTTTAAATAATAAAAAGTACGACTTTTTAAAAAATTTAGCCGGGCAGTGGTGGTGCATGCCTTTAATCCCAGCACTTGGAAGGCAGAGGCAGGCAGATTTCGGAGTTTGAGGCCAGCCTGGCCTACAGAGTGAGTTCCAGGACAGCCAGGGCTATACAGAGAAACCCTGTCTCAACAAACCAAAAAAAAAAAAAAAAAAAAAAGAATTAAAGAATGTAGGGCTGGCAAGACAGCTCAGTGGGCAAATATGCCTGCTGCACAACCCTGGTGGCCTTGAATTTTGCCTCTTAAACTACATAAAGGTGGATGGAGAAGACAGATTCCATAAAGCTGTGCTCTGACCTCCCCACAAGCTCTATGGAGTACACATGCACCATACATGTACATATACAATGAGCTTTAAACATTGTTTTTAATGTAGAGGATTTAGAGTCAAAGAAGAAGCTCTGAGAAAACTAACAACCTCTAAAAATTAACAATATCCTCAAGGGGAATAAAAGTCATAGCCATTTTACAATAAATAGCTATGAAAATACAAAAACAATGCCATTCAAAATAGTCTAGGTATAATGCTGTAAGACAATGTAGCAAAGGAATATTTAGAAAATAGGACAGAGAAAATATAGGGCAAAAGAAAAGAAGAGAAAATGTGAAAGAATCCAGAGTACAATATTGTTGCCTTCTTTAGAAAAACTATTAGAGAAAGTTTAAAGAAAGGAGAAATTTTACAAGGACTGCAAATCTCAGCTCTCTAGAGCTTTGGAACCTCATTTTCAGGATAATGATTACAGGGGTTGGGGGAATCAGAGCCAAAGAACATTTTCACAAAAAAGCCCAAAATGTTAGGTATGTTGCCCAGAGCCTTTCACAGCACCCCATCAAAGCTTCTGAGACCACAATGGAATTGAGCCGCCCAGCTGCAACACTGAAAGCTAGAAGACACTGGAGTCATGTCTTCCAAAGCAGATAGATCGTCTCAGACATAAAAAGACTCTAATTCACTTCATGTCCACCCTCTCTGGAAAGTGAACGAACAGAAAATGCATACCTCAAACTGAAGAAGAGACTCAACCAAGCAATAAACCCGATCCAGGAGACAAGCTGCATCACTGGGAAGTAGCGGAGCGGGTCTCAGGGCAACAGCTGTCCTGCAAATGCAAACACACAGTGTGTGGCCAGCAGGATCAACCCTGGAGCCCGAGGTTCACAGTGAGGAAGAGATGCAGGAGTCAAAAATGGGACCAACAGATCATCTGCTCACCTTGAATAAAAAGAAACTATACAGGGCTGTCTTGTAAACATGCTGGACAAGGGCTTGCAGACACCTCTGTCCTCTGGTGCCTCTTGGCACAACCACGTTCTGCCACACTGTACCCTTTGTCATTGCAGCCATGGTGAGCCATTACTCTGCATCACCTTAGGCTGTTTGCAAACAAAGATCCAAAGACAGCAGGAGGGTTTTATGCTCTGTGCAATGGAGAGAAAAGACTTGGATATACGGGTTCTTCCTTTCACAGAATTATCCCAGGATTCATGTGACAGGGTGGTGACCTCACACGCCATGAGGTCACTGCTGGCAGGTCCACCCACAGGAAGAAGTTTGAGGAAACATGCAGGTCCTGGCATCTTGTTTGTGAGGCAGAAGCAGGTGGAGTTCTATGAGTTCAAGGCCAGCTTGGTCTACGGCATGAGTTCTGGTTGCAGATTTAATCCTCAGTCAGTACCTGGATACAGTTTGAAAAGCGACTGGTAAGAAATGAAATAGATGGCTTTTGTCAGGGAGTCGTCAGTGGTAAATGCAGGAACAATCACAAATGGTTCCGATTTCTTCATGGGCACTGCTGAGACTGTCTCTGGGAAGGTAAATGAAGGCTTGAGCATCGTGGAAGTCCTGGAGTGTTTCAGTCCAGGAACGGAAAAGCCAACAAGAAGATCACCATTGCCAGCTTCAGTCAGCTCTAATTCTTCTGACATGCCAGCATCTTACCCATCAAACCATTCCTTCTATAGCTCAGAAGAGCACCCCAACCTCATCTGCTCTCAGTCTGTAATCTCTGCTCTCACTGAAGCTCTTTGGTTCCATATTTTCCTCACTCCTCTCCAAGTCTAGCTGGATGCAGGCAAGAGGAGAGCTGTTCCTGTCCCTTGTTGGTTGTGACATTGGGTGAGCTAGCCAGGGTAGTGCTGGAGAGCTCACCCTGGTGGTGTGGATGCAGGCTGACCAGCTCAGCTACCATGCAGGCTCAGATACAGGTCTTTGAGTTGGTTCACTCCAATATCTACCCCATCAATGAACTGCTGGGGCACATGAAGGGGCTGGGTTTGCAGATCCAAAACTTCAGGATCTCCATGACACAGGACAACAACAAGATACCTGAAAGGAGTCCCACTGAGGGTCTAGCATTGAGAGTGTAGCAGAAGCCAAAGGCCTCAAGCATACCGTGACTCATTGCAATAAACATTTGCAAGGAAAGATAGATGGACAAAAGGGTAAACTGTGAGACACACTGTGACACTACAGCTTCCATGATCAGAGGTTTGGTGGTGGGTGTTGTTTGTTTGTTTTTGTTTTGTTTTTGTTTAATTTTTATTTTTTGAGGGGGTTGCAAGGGCAGAGGGCAGATACAAAAGAGCAGGGAGTTGAGTGGGATTGGGGTGCATAATGTGAACTCCACAAAAAATCAATAAAAAGCTTTTAAAGGAAGAAGAAAGAAACAACTATAAACGTCTATTGTTTATCTCTTCCTGAGATTGCCTTCTGTCAGTTCAAACCAGCTCTAAGCTTGATCGATTACTTTCTATTTGGGGAGTAGTGGATGGGACTTTAGACAGAGTCACATAGCCCATGCTAACCTCAAATGGGTAACCCCTCCACTTCCTGAACATTGAGATAATAGGTCATGTGTCACCATGCTGGAACCAAGCTAACTTCTTACACTGTTTTAGTGCTGCATACGGCAGTGCAATGGGATATCAAAAGAGAGATCATAGTGTCATGTGAACAATTGGCTCGTTCTCTCAGATGGATGTAAGAGCCTTGGTTTGTGGCATTTGCCCATTTCCAAGGTGTAAATTAATAGCTAATTTCAAACCACTAACTCTGCCGCTGAACACAAACTAGGCAGAGCTGGACTCTGTGGACCCTCCTGAGATATCATGACTCAGTTCCAGCACTCTGCTGCATGGAGTGGAGCTCATGCTTTCTCTTCAGACTCCCATCTGCCTTCCAGATCCAGGAGTAGCTGCTAAAGGGTCTCTTTCTACACTCTCCATCTTTCTCTTCAAATCTTACTTGACTGGTGAGCCAGTATTGTAATTTCTCCAATTTTCTTACAATTTCAGTTCAAATTTTGATTGACTCAGAGTCAAAGCAGTGTCTAAACGTAGCTATTGTGTGGCTTGCCTTAGAGGCTCTTTTAATCTTTCGATTTTTCTACTCATTCTTTTCCTTGAATTTTTGTTGAAATACTGCCTCCCATTTCTTATTGAAGAAAACTGGTCCCAAGTCTAACTTGACTTCATGACCATGGCATCTTTAAATATGCTCTTTCCACTTGGGAGGCAGAGGCAGGTGGATTTCTGAGTTCGAGGCCAGCCTGGTCTACAAAGTGAGTGCCAAGACAGCCAGGGCTATAAGAGAAACCCTGTCTCGAAAAGCCTAAATAAATAAATAAATAAATAAATAAATAAATAAATAAATA
>JADRCC010570982.1:0-14894 GCA_019843855.1 Hylomyscus alleni
TGAGAAAATGCCTCCATAAGAACTATCTGCGGGGCATGTTCTCAGTGATTGACAGGTGAGGGATCGGCCCATGTGGGCAGTGCCCTACCTGGACAGGTAGTCCTGGGTTCTGTAAGAAAGCAGGCTGAGCAAGGCATGAGGAGCAAGCTATTAAGCAGCACCCTTCCATGACCTCTGCATCAGCTCCTGTGCCCAGGTTCCTGCCCTGCTTGAGTTCTAGCCTGACTCCCTTCGATGATAAGCAGTAACATGGAAGTATAAGCCAAGTCAATGCTTTCCTCCCCGAGTGGCTTTGGTCACAGTGTTCACTCATAGCAACAGCAACCCTAAACAAGACACTTTTACATGACAGCATTAGTTCAAGCAAACTTGACAGAGGGTAGCTGGAATGTAAACACTCTACATCTTAGTTACAACAGCTTATCTCCAGCCTTCACTAGTGACCCGCTCACCTGGTAATCCTGAGGTATGAAGTTATCAATGATGAGCATCTGAAGCCGAAGCTCACGGCTGAGCTGCCGAATGTTCTCCAGGAGGCCTTCAATTTCCCTCTGATGCTCTTGCTGGAGGTCAGCCATCTAGCAGAGAACCCACCACAATGTAAAGTAAACAAGACCTGAAGCACAATGCGCCTAGCCTAGGACGCTAGTCTATGAGGCCCAATAAAAACTGGTCCAGTTCAGACAGACTGACACCATCATTGACACCATCATTGTCTATTTCAGATCACTTATAGCTGGGGGAAGAGGGGGGAGTGTATGGGAGCTTATTACGTAAAATTTAAAATACACAGAAATAAGTGCTTTAAAACTGTAAGCCCAGAAAGTCAGGGTGGGGTGGCACATGCCTTTAGTCCCAGTAGAGGTAGATGGATCTCTGAGTTCAAGGCCAGCTTAGTCTTCAGAGTGAGTTTTAGAATGACCAAGGTTACACAAAAAAACCCTGTCTCAAAAAAACAACAAAGACCAAACCAAACTGCAGGCACACATTAAGACTCTAAACAGCATTATGGACAAGTTTTAAGACATCAACCTCTGACTTTGCAGCCATCAGCATGGTCCAGACTTTCTTTAATTTCTTCGTCTTTCCTTGTGCCTCCTCTTGCAGACTGGTATACTTTTCTTCGATGTCCAAGCGTTCTTGCTATGATAAAAAGAAGTTAACTTCAGAATAATTTCCTTAAGTCACAAACTCAGTATGACAAATGATCTAGACATCTGGCAACTACTGTCTTCGAGATGATCCCCAATTTGCCTTCCATTTCATTTTTGGTGTTTAGAACAAGCATTTCATTTGGGTATTCTGGAAAAGGTGAGCATGCTGCACACATCACACTCAACACGGAGTCACCTCTTTTTCCTCTAGCTCTTTCCGAAGCTGCTCAGCTCTTCGCCGCCGCTCCTCTAGCTCCACGTTGGACTCCTCGAGAAGCTTCTCCTGCTCCTCCGCCTTGGCCAGCAAGTCCACGCCGCCCACGATCACCTTCTTCTCCAAGGCAGACAGCTTCTCCAGCAAAGACTGATGCTCTTGCCTATCATTAAAGGAACATCCTAAAGCTTTGGCATCTGCTGTTCTAGTCTCACTGCCCCAGTGTAAGTGGGACTGAAGGTGCGTGCTTAGAGAAATCCAGTTATGTGCTCTCTCTCCAAACCATACCACTACATGGCATTAACTCATCACCTAAGGTATGATCGCATTGGCCAATATTTTCTCCTACACACAAAATAAAAGATCAGAAAGATCCAAGTCTCAGAAATAGACCAGACTCACTGGACCCATCCACCCCAAAACAGCTATGCTGGAGATGAAAATCAAGCGTTTGGTTATTTTTTAATTTGTCAACTTTCCTGATACAGAATCCTGTGAAGAACACTAGAGCCCGCAGTCGTGAGACTGCAATCATGAGCCTGCACGGCCCCCCACTCTCCACACCATACTCACTGGGCTTTCAGAAGGTCCTTCTCCCGTCTCTCTAGTTCAGCTCTAGCCTTGTTTCTTTCTTCTTCTTCCATGTCAAGTTTGGTTTCCAGTGCTTTTCTTTCCTCATCAATTTTCGCTTGCATTTCCACCATCTTATCTGGGGAAACTTTCTTTTTACCTATTTGAGTCATGTAATTGCAGCAGTCACTAAAATCAGTCGGTGCTTCAGACATAAGAATCAGCTTAGTATAGCCATGCCTATGCTCAGTCATCAACAGAGAATGTTAAATTGCCGCTTCTACTTAGTAGTTCCTAGAACTTTTTAATTCATTAATAAATTCAAACTGTTGTCCAACTGTGTAGTGATATGTAGGAGAAAAGGAGGAACAAAATAGATGAGCAGAAAACAGGGAAAGAAAATTAACAGGAAAGCCAACTAAAAAGCAAAGCCTCTGGGCCCCCCAAATAGCACACAGAAGCTAAAAAGGAAAATGATTCTTCAATCACTTTCAAGCTCGAGCTGTAAGCTACTAATTTAAGGCAGACATGTCACACTGGTAAGCTGCCCTGATAAATCATAAATGAGCCACCAAAGTAACTTACTATGTCAAACTAGATCCTCAGAGTCCCTAACTCAGATCAAACATGCCAAGTATGAAGTCAGCAGGACTACGAGCTAGTAAGGCTGAAAAGCAGCTTCCAACCGACAGCAACGTACAAATGTGTGCAGACAGATGCAGCCTGCTCACATCAAGTTCACCAGGGAACCTCAAAATCATGAAGTTACATGAAAAAAATAACAGAGAGAGAACAAGCACTACCTTAATGGTTCTGAAACTGAGCAAATGACAATTCATTTGTGGTTGATGCAAGTTCTTAGAAATGTGTTCCTTCAGAACAACAAGCATTTCATAGAACTGTCAGGCCTCAGGCGCTCCTGAAAGCTTGTCATTCTCTACTTCCTTCCCAAGGGACAAGGACAGAGGATTATAAATCATGCCCCAACTCCAGTCCCTCCTGCTGAGAAGGAAAAGGAACTGAAAACCAATCGTGAGGAGACTGCAGATCTGAGTAGACTCTTGCAGGAGCCGTGAAAGGCAGGATCGTGCAGAGGCCTTGTCAACTCTTAAGACAAAATCACATTAGGAACTCAAGAGTTGATCAGCATCCTTCCTTCTTAGAACCAAAGTCTAAAGCAAAATCTAAGCACAAACCCAAAGAGGAGCTAAGAGCTGCGATCCAGGCGGCTGGTGTGGTGTGATTCACTGCACTCCGTGCCGGGGGTGGCCTGGGCCTAATGGCACAGCCATCTACCTTGAACCTTCAGACTTATACTGTACAGAACAGTTTTCACAAACAATTGAATTCCTATACCCAATGAACTCTTTGAAAAAGACTTTCTATCTGCAATAACTTATTAAAAATTTGAGAAAAAAAGTCTAAGTTCAGGTTTACAGGAAGTACATACACATTAAAACATGTAAATTCCACCTCAGAGTTACAAACATTTAGAGAAAAATGGCAAATACATTAAAACAAAAATAGCATGTGTAGAAGGCATGGGTACTATCGTGGAGATGAATGTGCAGATCAATATGTGAATGTAATTTTGGACTCACAGTGTTTTGTTTTGCTAACAGTTATAAACAGCTCCGAACACCCATCAGGAGGCAGTAATACAGATCAGGGCTGCAGAGAAACATGTCTAACTGCTGTCTGTTGCTGAGGCGATCGCCTTACAGAGGGATCCCTTCAAACCCATGCTTAAATGCAAGTGTCCCCTGTGCTCAGGAGGTTTCATGAACATCGTGCACACAGCTAGGTCAGCTCACAGGTCACACATTCAAGACCATGTGGCTCTAGCCAGAATCACTGTGACAAGTCACATTATTTTTTTGAAGTAACACTTTAAGCTAAATTTGACTGTGTAAAAATTTGGTGACCAAAAGTAACTTTTACACAGATCTTGAAGGAATGAATTTGTATCCCGTGCTCCCCTAGACACAAGCCTTAACCTCCAGTGGCCTGCTTTCCCCTGTGGGACGCTCTGAGGAGCCTGAAGTGGTCTGCCTTCTGGGCCCTCACTGAGCACTTTGACCCCTCCAATGGCTAAGAGCCTACATATGCTTCTGAAGAGATTTTTAAAAAAGATTTATTTATTTATTTTTATTTATTTATATGAGTACACTGTAGCTGTCTCAAATACACCAGAAGAGTGTATTGGACCCCATTACAGATGGCTGTGAGCCACCATGTGGTTGCTGGGAATTGAACTCAGGACCTCTGGAAGAGCAGTCAGTACTCTTAACCGCTGAGCCATCTCTCTAGCCCCCTGAAGAGATTTTTTAAAGGAGATGGGGGTGTAGCTCAGTGCTTGGCCACCATGTGCAAAGCCCTGGGTTCATTCCTGGGACCACACACACAGTTTCACCAACCAAATCAATAAAGAAACAAAACAAAACAAAACAAAACAAAAAAGCAACCACAAAACCTCCAGAGGATTTGGAAAACCCCAACCTCAGAAACTTTTCTAGTTCTCATTGATAAAATTTAGTACAAAAAGTTTAAGTAAATAAATCTAAAAAGGCACGTTGAGAGTATAAAAAAGTATTTAGCTAAGTTAAAGACAAGCAGTGAGCCTTCCAGTGCTTGGTCTGCCAGGTGCCACCGAAGTGAAGGTGACCTGGTGGGGTAGGCAGGGGTGGAGCTGCAGTAAGCGACAACTCGACTAATATCATGTGTGTCACAAGTACCCATGGCGTAGGCAACAAGAACTGACTCTTGGTCTTCAAAAAAGGAAGAAAATGCCTGGCTGTCAAATCAGATTCAAGTGCACTTTCAAAAATTGACTTAATAGATCTTTAAGGATTTAAGGGGAAAGGTTTTTAAAATAGCTAAAATGGAACTGTTTTTAAAAGACAGATACTTACCTTGTAAAAATTATTAAAATAAAAAAAGTCAAGTACTTAAATCAAAGGTCTTGAGAAAATGAGTAAGTGCACAGGTGAAGTGCCAGCCAATCACACCAACCTGCTTGGTCTTGCAAAGAAGCGGTAAGCGAGTCGCAGACAGGAAGCACGTGCACAGAGGTGAGGAGGGAAGAAGGAAAACATTATTTCCTTTGTTCAACAGAGAAAAACGTGTAACAGCATTCATTTAGCATGAGCACAGACATAAATCAAATAATCAAAACTGAAATAGAGCTGACAGAAAAAGAAAGCATGTTCCATAAGACAAGCACGAATGCTAGACTCAGTTCACCCTGTGGTTCCCGCGCAATCTCAGGTGCCCACCAGTGCCCCCTGCAGGTGGTACCGCTCAGAGCATGTGCTTATGCTGATGGGTTACAGACATGGAATTGGGAACATGCTAAGACCTGAAAAATATCTAGAAGGGCAAATGAAGTCAGTTTTTAAAATTACTAAATTAAGAGTAGCAAAGCTGTCATTATCCATTTCAAAATTTCCCAATTCAATGTTTTTTTTTTCTTATATATATTTAAAAACCCATTACAGGTGTCCCCCATTTAAAGAAAATCTACCAGGTAGACCTGAAGCAACAAAATAGATAAACTAATTTACAGTAGTTTATACTGATCATGTGACTAACAAAAGGGTAAATGAATTTTATTTTGTTTTGTTTTTTGTTTTGTTTTTCGAGATAGGGTTTCTCTGAGTAGCCCTGGCTGTCCTGGAACTCACTCTGTAGACCAGGCTGGCCTCGAACTCAGAAATCCACCTGCCTCTGCCTCCCAAGTGCTGGGATTAAAGGCGTGCGCCACCACCGCCTGGCGGTAAATGAATTTTAAAAGCAATCAGTTCATAATATTTTTATTTTCCAAGTTGATTTGTAAGCAGCTCTAATTACGGAAAATGAAGTGCACCTGTATGTAGCAAACTTACATTCAGCCTCGTTCTGGGTAATTAAATAATGACTAGAGAAGTAAGTGACAACTGATGACTCAAGCAAGGGACATTCAACGGCCATTTGTATTTTTTAATGGGAGAGGACATACACACAAGTTACACACAGCACCCACATGCTGGGACAATCATCTCTCCACTCCCCAACACACCCATGATACAACAACAGAAAGTAAATGTTAAGTATGCAAACAGCAATTAAAGCTTCCTGAATTGGAAAAAAAAGGTCCCGAATTGAATAAGGTACAACTCATTTCACAACCTACTTTCATGTACTACTCTCTAAGAATGCTAAGTTTTAGAACAGGACATTAGAGAACAATGCTTCCTGCTCAGATACTTTTCTGTCACTTCACAGTTTATATACAAACTGTGCTTCTGTGTGCTGTCTGGACAATGCCGTGATCTTAATGTTAGCAGCGGCGAGGTCAGCTGTTCAGGTAGCGTGCTTCAGCACTGTCACAGACACAGGTCTTGAGACCCTGAGGTATCCCCTAGCAGAGCTAAAGCAACGGTTTCTGTCATTAGTCTGGAGCAGCTAAGGATTTACAGATAATGCTCTAAGAGAGAGCAAGCTGCGAGTGAGCTGGGGGAAGCAAGTGTCACTCCCATTTTCTTCTGAAAGTAGAAATAGACAAATTAAATAATGCTTTTCAACTTAATGGTTTACAAAAAAAATCTACATCTGAAGTAAGTCTAGACAGAGTTTATGAACTCTGTGTGACTGAGTTTTCTAATCACATCTCACAAGAGTCTTAAAATGGACCTGGTAACGTTAGCAGAGGGAGCCATCCAGTTGGGATGCAACACTACTCAGTCTTCTCTCTCTGCCTCAGGCTTCACACATCTCTTTATTTGGAGCACGTATGGTTTATTACAATGGGTGCTGCTGCACCAACAAACTTTAATTTGTGCTTGTAGAGAGTCAAGATTTGTTGTCCGTGTCTCTTACACTGACCAGATTTAAAGTGTATAATGAGGCATAAAAAAGAATCCTGAGAATTATTCTTTCACACAGCTTACTAGCTCTCTTGACATTATCTCAGCGGCAAAAGCATGATTCTCTCTTCCACTGTCTCAAACATAGGCTCTGGCCTATGTTTCACAGTTAACTGAAGCCATGGCAGGGTGGGGAATCACATGCTTGTTCCACTGGGAGCCCAACATGGACCAGTCATGACAGGAAGTGGGGCAGCATCTCTCAAATGAAGCTCATGAGTGATGGAGAAGCCAGAGCTCTGTTAGAGAAGGTGAGGGCCGCCACTCACGAGGCAAGAACTCATCCAGGGGCTTCTCTATGACAGAACATGTGGAGTCTGAGCTACTGCTGCTGCTACTGCCTGGAAGACAAAGAAACGAGCCCACGGCAAGCAGAGAGAGGAACAAGATTGAACGAGTACACAGAGAAACCCTGAGTCCTGAAGGAGGGACTAACTCAGAGGACACTAAAGCTTTGCACTCAAGCGCGACTCACTCCAGCTTGTAACTAGGTAGCCCTGCCACTGAACTCTCAACACAAAGCCATGCATTTCTTTAAAGATCTGCAGCAGTGGCAAACCCCACTACTCATCTTAAACATAATTATTCAGAAGATTGAAATGACAAAAAGGTCACTTGTCTATTTAAGCTGCTAAGAAAGAGAAACAGCTTTAAACCGTAAAGTCACACAATTCACATTATAAAAATAAGCTGTCCTTCATAGACAACACTGTCTCCAGTTCCCACCTCAGACTCTGCTTACTCATGTCTAAAGCTTCAGGGTAGAACTGACAAGGCTCACTGAACAATGTGAAGCTTCTCAGCACATATTACTTTCAAATATCTTAACATATTAAACAGTGGCACTTTTTTCTATGTAAAATTTACTTTTAGTAAGTCTAATATCTGCTTTCAGGTCAGAAAATAAACAAGATATAAAAGTCAGGGACAGCTGACAGTTTTTGCAAAAGGACCAACAGCCAGGCCACATGCTATAGTGTGAAAGAACCAGAGACCATAAGTAAACAAATGAGCATGGCTGCTCTGAAACACTTTATTTACAAAAGCAGGTTCTGCATGGATTTGCCCAGCACACTGTAGTCTACCCTACAACGGTGCTTTTTCTGTGTTTTGATTGTACAGAATCTTCAGTTTTGACTTGGGGTTCCGCATCAAGCAGTGAGGGTCTGTTTTCAACAGGACCGGCTAAAACTATGACTGCACAGCAGCCTGCAGTAACTGAAGAGAGGGCTGAGTCTGAAATGAGGCAGGGACATCCTTTTCTACATGCCACCTGTAGCCTCAGCGCCACAGGGTTAAAAGGTGAGAGTGACACACAGTTCACAAAAAAAGGAATTCAATGAAAACTTGTAATCCTCATTCAAATTTAGCTCTGACATATGGTTTTTAACAACTCTCATCACTTGAAAAGAAATCCCACATTGTCCTAATCTCAAAAGCAGATAGGTAGCTAACAAAGACGTAAAACTGCCCCACAGTATGTCTACCACCACAGAGTTTTACAACTTAAAATTTTACAATAGATGATATGGCATCCTAGGTCAGCAAGATAAACAAAGTTTACAAAGTTAACCGCATGTAGCATGTGGCATGCACTCCCTGCAGAAACCACTACCTTAATTAAAAATATCAAATAAAAAGTGGGCACTTCATCATCAGGAAGTAGCTCTAGCCAGTTCCAACTGGTTAGAGCATTAGCAGAACTTACCCCTTCTCTTTTTCTTTTTTTCTCCATCTTCTCCATGTTCACCCTCCTCGTCATCCTCCTCTGACCCACTGACATCAGAGCCTGACACTTCTTCCCCTTGGACAGAAATTGAACAATGACTTTTAGTCTGTTACCAAGTCATTATTGGCTACTTAGGAAATGCCTATATCTGTTCTCTCTTCATTAAGTTTTTGTTGTACCAAATACAAACTGAAAATCCATTTAAATGTTCTGGATAGTGTATCTGATGTTTAAGCTTAGAGATAGGAAAGGGCAGGTGGAGACTGCAGGATTCCTGGAGTTTGCTGACAAGCTAGCCTAGCCTCCTTGGTGAATTCCAAGCCAATGAGAGATCCTGTCTTCCCCTAGTACTACCAAGAGGAACAGCACCTGCACTGTCCTCATCTCTAAGCCTGTACACATGCACAGATCACATGCAACCACATACACTATGTACACAGAAATTTTATTTTACTTTGTTAGAAAATTTTTTTTTCAAGACAGGGTTTCTGTGTAGCCCTGGCTGTCCTGGAACTCTGTAGTCCAGGCTGGCCTCAAACTCAGAAATCCACCTGCCTCTGCCTCCCAAGTGCTGGGATTAAAGGCGTGCACTACCACTGCCTGGCAGAAAATAATTTTGAGACAGGATCTCACTATGTAGCTGACTGGCCTGGGACTCACAGCACTCTGCCTGCATGTGTCTGTCTCCTGAGTGCTGGGATTAAAGGTGTGTACCTTTGGGCTAGGGAGATGGCTCAGTGGGTAAGAGCACTGACTGTTCTTCCAAAGGTCCTGAGTTCAAATCTCAGCAATCACATGATGGTTCACAACCACCTGTAATGAGGAGATCTGATGCCCTCTTCTGGTGTGTACTTATTTATAATAATAAATCTATAGGCTGGAGCAAGCAGGGACTGAGTGAGCAGACCAGAGCGACCAGAGCAAGCGGGGTTGATCAGAGTGAGCAGAGGTCCTAATTCAATTCCCAACAACTACATGAAGGCTTACAACCATCTGTACAGTTACAGTGTACTCATATACATAACATAAATAAATCTTTAAAGGTGTGTACCTTCATGCCTAGCTAAAAATTTTATTTTTACAGTACTGAAAGCGAAGTTAAAATCTGACCCACTGTGAGTACAGCTTTAAACATACACAAGGATCATGTACTAGCATTTGCTTTTTAAAATTTCGACCGGAAGAGCTGGAGAGATGGCTCAGCGGGTAAAAGCACTGGCTGCTCTTCCAGAGGCCGAGTTCAATTCCCAGCAACCACATGGTGGCTCACAGTCATCTGTAATGGGATCTGATGCCCTCTTCTGGTGTGTCTGAAGACAGCTACAGTGTACTCAAACACATAAAATAAACTTAAAAACATACTTTTTAAAAAATTAAAAAACTAAAATTGTGATCATTTGGGGGAGCATTTTCTCTTGTTTTCTGTTTAAGATTCATAGCTTTGTTTTGAATTTTATGCCTATGGATGCTTACATATGGCTGTAAGCCACGAAATAGAACGCAGATCCTGTAGAAGAGCAGCTGGTGCTCTTAGCCACTGAGCCATCTCTCCAACCATGACATTTATGTTTTTAAAAGAGTTCCAATCTTTGGAAGCTGCCAGAAAGACTGCCAGGGGATTAACGCTAGCCTGTGCTACTGAGTCAGGAGAGCAAACAGTCATAAACTGTCACTTCACACGGGTTCTCATTAGAAGGGAAACTGGCAAGTCTGGCTAGTGTGCGGGTGAGTAAGTAGTTCTGATTCAGCATTTTCGGGGCTCAGTAACAAGACTCTGGTGTGAATAATGCCATACATGGGCAGATGGAAGCTCTCTGTACTATATGAACTTCCATAAACCTCAAATAGTTTTAAAATAAATTTATAAAATTATTATTTTAATGCTTTTGCCTATATTTTATTGTTTATGATCATTCTATTAACTAGATCATAAAAACAAGAGTGCAGAGTCAGAAGGACACAATAAAGTGAAGCCTGTCACAAGCAATGTGACTGTCATTATGACTGTCTTTGAGTATATACATGCCCAGCACCATCTGCACAAGGACTTGAACATGTGTGTATCCAATGTGCACAGTCACACCATTCACACAAACCAAGAGGCAGCAACTCACACTGAATACAGGAATAGATATACAAAACAGTGTGGAAGCAGGATGGAATCCTAGTGACTTAAGTTAGAGAGAAATCCAGCCCCAAAGCCCTTGCACTGTGAACAAGCCGAACACAGACGCGCAAATAATGCACAATTTTTTTCCTTATGTGGGGTGCCTAGAAGAGTCAAATGTCAACTTTTATCATGTATACTTTATCTATAAAGATGTGAAAAATAAATGAATCATCAAAATAAAGGCATGAGCTCAGCACTAACTGGGGAGTGAAGTATCTCAGAAACAAACTGGCTATAAAAGCCACCTAGTGGCCATTCACAGATGGCCACTTCCATTATCTACAAGGCAGTTCTCTCCTGCTTTTTCTCAGCATCTGGCTTTCCCTCAAACACATTCGAGGCAAGTTGGCCCCTCCGGGTTTTCCCAAGACTCTAAAGGCTGGGTGTACAGGCCCTCTGCCTGCTACACAGGGAGCTGATACAGTCAGAGCTCTGTGGACGGTGTGGGAAGGTCCAGAAGCGACCAGGAAGCTCCTCGCCACCACCACTTCGGACTTCACCCTAGAAAACTCTTTTTTAGCAGACACATATTCCTCGGAAATATTACTTTTAAATATCAATATTAGGGGCCAACAAATGGCTCAGCAGGCAGAACACCTGCCAGGCAAGCCTGACATGAACCTGAGACCTGGAATCAATGCCAGGAGAGAACCGGCTCCCACAGGCATCCTGACCCCAGTGCACTGCGGCCTGTGGGAGCCTCCACTCACACATGTCCAACACACAGAGACTTAAAATATCAATGTTAGAAGCTACTGCTTGACAGGAAGCAAATGCTGTGGTCCCCAGCGTGCCTCAGCTGACAGGAATCTTTCCGAGAAGTTACCTTCCTCAAGCTTTTTCTTCAGCTCTTCTATTTCTTTCTGAAACTGGCGAAGCAGAGCATCCTTTGGGTCTTCATTTATTCTAGCTTTGTTTTTAATGTTCTTGGCACGGTTGGCATACCGCAAGGTACTGATGGTTTCATCATAATTATAATCTGCTGGCCCAATATTTGCACACTGTTGAATTAGAAATGTAAATCATTCTACACTTCTAACACCACCATTACCAGAACACACTTGAAGCACACATGCAGTTTGGCCTGCTCTACATTGGTATCAATCATATAGGTATGGAAATGATACAAGCATGGCAATTATACAGTGCATTACACTAGGAAGAGGGACTGATCTGTGAAGTGCTACTCACGTCAATTATGGGCATTAATTAGAATCTTAACTCTGCCTTCTGTGAAATAACTGCTGTGACTGCCATCTTACCATCATGGTTTTTGAGTTCCCTCCTAAGGAATCCTGCAGGAGACGGGTCAGTTTAGAGTTCCGATACGGCACATGAGTGCTTTTTCCATCCACCAAGGCAGAAATAACGTTGCCCAGGGTAGACAATGAAAGGTTGATTTTGGTAGCTTCCTTGAGGCGCTGTCCTGTGGCTCCAGTTTTTGCTTGTCTTTCTGATCCCTAGCAATAAACAGACCAAAAAATGGGCTATTTTTTTTAAATCAAAAATTTTTTTAAGTAATTTAAAATATCTCATATGACATCTGAAATTCACTTCAAAATAAAAAGGGAAGAAGTGAGTAAGAATAGACAAAAAGAGTGGGGCAGTGGTGGCACATGCCTTTAATCCCAGCACTTGGGAGGCAGAGGCAGGCAGATTTCTGAGTTCGAGGTCAGCCTGGTCTACAGAGTGAGTTCCAGGACAGCCAGGGCTATACAGAGAAACACTGTCTCAAAAAACTAAAAAAAAAAAAAAAAAAGAATAGACAAAAGAAGCCTGGCCAGGAGCTGACAGATCATGGTGGGTGATATGACATTTTCAGATATCCCATAATAAAAAGCACTTTGAAAAATCATGTAACCATTGCTCTGAGTTAATTCTCATTAACAGGCAAATGGGTCCCAGAGAGGTTAGGCAGCAGCCGGTACTTACAGCAAGATCCACCAGGTGGAGCTTCCCCATCCTGACGTGCATGTTCCCATCCACGCCTTTCTCGCTGCACTCTATAGTAATTGTAAAGATGGCATGGGATCGGGAACTGTGCTCATTCATATTAGTCGCACCAACAGAACCTTCAACAAAGAAAAGAAACCTTTAAAATTTTAACACAATGCCTTATGTTTCCTTTGCTTAGACAGGGTGTGCTATAGCCCAGGCTGTCCTTAAACACTGGTCTCTATCTTTACCTCTTGACTACCACCATGCCTAGTTTATGCAGTGCTGGGAGTTGAACAAGGGCTTTATGTGTGCTAAGTAAGTACTTCAGCAACTGAGCTATCCTCAGCCCTGAGAGGGCTAATTAACTAATCTAATACCCAGAACATTTAAAGTGCTTGGTCTCATCACAGTCAAAGCCACTGACTACATGCAACTATTAACCACAGTCTGTGTTTAGCCGTTGCATACATCTTTTATAATTCATACTATTACCAAACAATCTATAATGTACTCACATTATAACATAATCACAGCATAAAATTCTGTACATCACTCCAAAATACTACTATTGAAGATTGTAACTATCTATGAAACTGAACATAGTGGTGTCTACTTCAGAGGCTAAGACAAGAGAGTATGTCAACTCAGGTGGCCCAGGCTGCCTCAGCAACATAGCAAGGCCTCCTCTCTTGGAAAAAAAAAGAAAAGATTACACCACAAAAACAAATAAACAAACACACACCACGTGTTAACAACAACAACACTCTGCTGATGACTCAACCCTCCTTAGAGAATTAGGTTTGGGATTCCAAACAACAGAGTGACTTGCACACGTGCATCAGGTGTTGCAGGGAGAATCAGCGCAATACTGTTTGAAACAGTGAATATCAGGAAGGCCCAATACAAGGCTGTCAATCTACTGTGGGAGAGCTAAGTTACTAAACAGCCACTGAAAACATGAGGTGGATCCATATCCATTAACATCAAAAGATGCCAACACCACAGGAACTTTTTACAACACTAAGATTGTGCAAATGCCTTGAATCCCAGCCCTGAGGAGGCAGAAACAGGTGCATCTCTGTAAACCTGCTTCATCTACATATCAAGTTCCAGGCCAACCAGGGCTACATGTGAGACTGTGTCTAAAAACAAAAACAAACATTTTAACATATGCTAAAACAGGTTCATTCTTTTAATCTTAGTATATGGGAGACTGAGGCAGGAGGATTATAAGTTTGAGGCCATCCTGGGCAAGATAGCTCTGCCTAGCCTAAAACTCCTATGTAGACAAGACTGGCTTCAAACTCAAAGGTCCACCTGCCTCTACCTCCTAAACACTTAGATTAAAGGTATAAGCTATAAGACAATTATACCTGGTAAAATGTTTCTTCTCTAGAAGAAAAATCTAAAACAATTACTAGAAAGTGAAAATGTTATTTAATTTTGCTTTTCTTATGCCAGGCGGTGGTGGTGCAGGCCTTTACTCCTAGCTCTTGGGAGGCAGAGGCAGGCAAATTTCTGAGTTCAAGGTCAGCCTGGTCTACAGAGTGAGTTCCAGGACAGCCAGGGCTACACAGAGAAACCCTGTCTCGAAAAACCAAAAACAAATTTTTTTTTGCTTTTCTTTTCAACAGAAGTGAAGGAGTATAGATTATGGGTAATTCAGACTAAGAGCCTAGGTTCACTTACTCACCCTACCACTTAGAGGTGGTGTGTAAACTATGTCTTGCTCTCCCAAATCGCCATGGACTCCAGTGAAGACTAAGTGATTATTCCCATAAAGCACACAGCAGAAGCACCTCCTACGGACTAAGTGTTCAATCAAAATGTTACCAAAACTTTAACTTGCCCAATAGTGGTGATGGTGGTGTATGCCTTTAGGCCCAGCATTCACAAGCAGAGGCAGGCAGATCTCTGAGTTTGAGGCCAGCCTGGTCTACACAGTGAGTTCTAGGACAGCCAGGGCTACACAGAGATAGCTGTCTTGAAAAAAACAAAGCAAAAAAAAAAAAAAAAAAAAAAGATTTTAACTAGCAAAATTGCTTCAAAGACTGGCACTACTAGGAGACTGGAGAGCTGATCTTGGTGGCACATGTGTTTAATAGCAGCACCTGGGAGGTAAAGGCAGGAGGATCTCTGTAAGTATGAAGCCAACCAAGCAGCCAAAGATATATAGAGAAAGCCTGTCTCAAACAAAGAGGCTCGAGAAATCACT
>JADRCC010570983.1:5080-21545 GCA_019843855.1 Hylomyscus alleni
TCTTTCTTTCTTTCTTTCTTTCTTTCTTTCTTTCTTTCTTTCTTTCTTTCTATCTTTTTTCTTTCTGTCTTCATTTATTTATTTACTTATTTATTTTCCCTCAATCATATAGATACAGCCATTTATACTACAAAACATAAACATCCTCTATTGACTCTGCTCAATTCCTCCATTAACTCCCAGATGACAATTAAGACAAATGTTCCTAGATATTACAGGAAACTTATGGCTTTATCTCATATATGACCCCCTATTTGTCCTAAGGAAGATATTTTCTCTTAGGGATTTTTATTTTCGCATATCTTTAAAAAATCTTGTGGATGGATAAGGTGTTGGGAGGAAGAAGAGAAAGAAAACTGACAGACCATTGAGATTGGGGAGCATATTGATGATAAGGTAGAAACCAATTGCAATGGAAACTACCAGGAATCTATAAGGCTAACCCTAGCTTAGACTTCCAGTAATGAGGATATGGAGTCTAAACCATCCATTTTCTGTAACTAGTCAAGGTTTACAGTGGAAATATTGGGACACAAATCCTGTGATCTACAATTTGTCATGCTAGCGAGATATAGTGGTCAACCAATGACTAGATCAACTTGAAACTAATGTAATGAGAGAGGATCAACCCCTGACAATGCCTTGAAGGACAGAAACCAGATGCTGTACAGCACAGAGACCAAGGACAGAGTCAAAAACAATTGCCAAAATGTCAATGAAATGATTCCAAATAATGTACTTGTACTTTGGAACCTGGCATAATCTTAATCAGAGAGGATTCATCTAGTAACTGACTGAAGAAGACAAAATCAGGTGGACTGTGGGGAATTCTAAAGAAGAGTGGAAGAGAAGATTGTAGGAACAAGGGGAGTCAAGGACATCAAATAAAATCCACAGAGTCAATTAACTTGGACACAGAGACTCACAGAGAATGAACAAACATTCAGAGAGCCTGCATGTATCTGACTTAGTTTCTCTGCATATATGTTATAGCTTAGTATTCTTGGGATTTTTATGGGAGTATTAACTGTGGAAGCTGGAGCTATTTCTGACTCTTCTTTCTGTTTTTCTTTATACTGGGATAACACAACCAACATTAACATGAGAGACAGTGCCTATTCTTTGGGAACTTAATATTCTGTGTTTGGTTGATATCTCTGGAAGATCTGACCTTTTCTGAAGAGAAAAGGGGAAGCAATAAGTCTTGGATAAGACATGTGATGGGGTTGGGGGGAAAATGTAAGGAGAGAAGGGTGGGGAAATGTCATTGGGGATGTAATATATGAGAGAAGAATAAATATTTTTTTTTTAAATCTTGTGTTAATTTGTTCCATAGTTTTTCATGGGTAAGGACTTCCCAAGAGTAAATTATCATTTGTGTCTATAGTGTTGCTGTTCATAGATTTTTGATAAGCCTAGTATAATATATTGCTGTATTGAAATACAAGAGTAACCCTTAGATTTGACTATCTTAGGTAGTTACATTGTACATTTTTATTGTTGTACTATGTTTGACTTGTTCCTGATACCCTTTTTTTTAATTTATTTGGAGAAATTGAGTGGTATTAAATACAGCAACCCCTTATTAAAATAAATTTGAAGCCTTAAACAAAAAAAGATTCTTCAACTAGGTCTGGATTCTTTTTTCTGTATACTTCTTATCCAAGAAATAAAGAAGTTTATTTGTACCAGACAAGTTGTAGATTACAGGTTAAATATTAAAAAGTTCCCAAAAGTCCAGGCTAGTGAACAAATTAATATGATCAATGCAGAACCATGAGTAAATGTGTCTGACACAGATGTAGCTATATTACCCAAAAGCTCACAACAATAGTGTAGAAGTGTCCTAAAAAACTGAAGTCCTACAATTGTCTAAATATTGTGAAAGCAATTCCAATAATAATTTTGATTCTTTAAAAAACAATTCATGTCACTATTGAATTATGTAACTTATCTTGACTGCTATTTTTACTGTTAAACGTAGAAGATCCACACTAAGAACCTTATAACTCAATTCTCCCCATTAAAGGTGATGTAGTTATAAAAAGCTGAAGAGGGAGGATATGTTTTGGTGGATCTGTGGTGAGATATGTGGGAAGGGGATACCTCAGCGGGCCTATGCTGAGGCATCCTTTTTCACCCAAGGGACCAGTCACACAATGATGACATAATATAGAATAGAGAGAAAGGACCCAAGGACCTTAAGGGGTTTATAGACACTTAGGAAGAACAACAATATGAACTAACTAGTACCCTCAGAGCTCCCAGTGACTAAACCACCAACCAAAGAGTACACGTGGTGGGATTAATGGCTCCAGCTGCATATGTAGCAGAAGATGGCCTAGTTGGTCATCAATGGGAGGAGAGGCTCTTGTACCTGTAAAGGTTCTATGCCCAAGTGTAGGGGAATACCAGGACCAGGAAGCAGGAGAGGGTGGTTTGGTGAGCAGGGGTAGCTAGAGGGAACAGGGGTTTTTTTTTTCAGAGGGGAAACTGAGAAAGGGGATAACATTTGAAATATAAATAAAGAAAATATCTAATAAAAAATAACATCAAAAAATGGGGGTACTTTTAAAAAATTGCCACCATACCATGATCCTATAGAGTAAAACTCTTTACTCTATAGCTTCATATGTAGCTTTATTATTATATTATTTCTAATACAATACCATTTGTTTTTAATGTCATATTTTGGTTTCTAAGATTTCTAACAATTACAAATAATTTAATGAGTCATAAATATATAAATGTAACTTTTTGAAGATTTATTTTTATTTGTATATACATGTATACATGTGAAAAAAACAATAGAGTTTATTCAGGGCATGGGGAGGGGAGCTAAGAGGAAAGTAGAGGCAGATTAAGACAGAGCGGGAGAGAGAGAGAGAAAGAGAGAGAGGAGAGACCAGCCATGAGCATCTAAAGAAAGAGGGGTGGAAGGAAATGAGAAGGAAATGGGAGCAGAAAGGCAAGAAGGAACAAGAGGGAGAGGAGGAGCAAACAGCCCTTCATATAGTGAGTCAGGCATACCTCGCTGTTCCCAGGTAACTAAGGGATGGAGCTTAGACAAAATGCTAACAAAAGATATATTCAGGAACTATAGGAAATAGCTCACATAAGAAATATATGTTTAGTTCTAGCTTTATTTATCTAAGTCCCACACCAAATGTGAACAACCTCCTCAGCATTAGGAATCTTTCACCGAGTCCTAGAAAGGAGATAACAAATGCCACAAGTCAAAGGGCCTCTATGGGCAAATCCTACTGGGGAAGTAACCCTCTCTTCATTCTGAAATTAACAAATGTCAATGTTAGAGCCTGAACAAGCATGTGTTTTTGTTCTTGTTGTACTTTTTAACACTTACAGAGGAAGTTAATTATAAACTCTCCCAATCATCTAGTAGATATCACTCATGCATACTCAATGAAAAAGATACCAAGGATTCTACAATAATCCATAATCATTGCATATTTCATGAACAAATTTATTAATGATACATTCTTCAGGTACATATTCATTACCTAATATACAAATTCAGTTACATTATATGAGTCTAAATACACAAACCACAGAAAGATTAGAATTATGCTATCTATATAGTAAAATGAAAAACCTTATATAGAGAATGGTCAAAACAATAAGGCAAATCCCTGAGCCACTACCCTATAATTAACACTAGGACTGTGGATATGATGCACTTGAAGCATTTTGAAAGTCTATTTTCATGTGTTCTGAGCAAGTATCAAAAAGGTCACAAATAATGAGTTAATAACACCATTTATAAGTCAGATGTACTAGAGGATGGGTAGACTTGACCTATAATCATCAATTGTTTATTCCACATATCAATGTTCATTAAAATATAATGAATATAATGCACTAACTTGGATAGTTATATAAAACAAAACCAAAAAAATCAGTCATCATCCCTGTGCAATTACACTTCTATCCTGCAGAACTTTTCAATGGAGCTCTCCTCCATTTTCCCACATAAGAGTAAATTGCTATACCTAGATCCTATCTTCTACTCATAATAATAGATTTACATCTTAGGGATGTAAATTCACTTTGGCGTGCATTTAGCCTGGTCAATATAGTTTGGTTGTTATTTTTGTTGTTGTTCTTGTTTTGTTTTTTTTTTTTTTTACATATTTTCTTTATTTATATGTCAAATGATATCTCATTTCCCAGTTTCCCCTGCAAAAAAATAAATAAATAAATAAATAAATAAATAAATAAAATAAAGAACAAAACAAAAATAAGAAAACAAGAAAACTCTGTTCCCTCTCCCCCCACCTGCTCACTCCTGCTTCCTGGGCTTGGCATTCTCCTACACTAGGGCATAGAACTTTCACAGGGCCAAGGGCCTCTCCTCCCACTGATGAATGACCAGGCCATCCTCGTCTACATATGCTGCTGGAGCCATTAGTCCCTCCATGTGTATGCTTTGGTTGGTGGTTTAGTCCTTGGAGCTCTGAGGGTACTAGTTAGTTCATATTGTTGTTTGTCCTAAGGGGCTGCAAACCCTTCAACTCCTTGTGTCCTTTCTCTAGCTCCTTCATTGGGGACCCTGTGCTCAGTCCAGTGGATAGTTGTGACCCTCTACTTCTTTATTAGTTGGGCACTGTCAGAGCCTCTCAGGAGACAGTTATTTCATAGCCTGGTCTACATAGTTTCGTATTACTACGGTTACAGAATGATTCTTATTCTAATGTAGAGAAAGAAAACTTATTTTTTCCCTTATGCTAACCATTCTAGAGTTTCAGGGGAAACCCATTGTTTCCAGTATTTAAGCAGGTTTTCTTTTTGCAGGATATTTGATCACACTGTGAACAGGGAGATTGTGTTATTTACTGAAAAAGAAACCAAACAAACCTGGAATACAGACTTGTCCTTCAACCACACATTTAATCCAAAATAATGAAGTTAATGTTATCATATCTTCATGGGTAGGTCTTCCTGTGCCTGACTCTTCCAGATTTTTTTTCTTCTCCCAGATGCCCCACCTTCTATTTTCTCCTTAAGCAATAGGCCATATGCTATTTAATTAACAGGTGATGCATCCATATAATACACAAGATATTCCCTCTAAAATAAGTAAAACCTGAACATATAATTTTATCTTAAAAAATCTTGACCCGAGAGGAATCTGAATTTCTTCCAAGTGGCACCTTCACAATTTTTTAATGGAATTTTATTTAGCCCTTTGTGAGGAAAAGACTGAATATTCTTTTCACACTTCTAACAGATTCATTAGACCATGCAAGTCCCTTTTGGTGGCAACAAGGAAACTGGAGATGCTGAAAGACTTTCCAGTGCGTTTAAGATACCCATTTCAAGATCAGCAAGTTGCTAGGCACCCTATCTTCAGACTGCTTTTCTTTGAAAGCACATGTTTTCACATGTATCTTTCCCATTACCTTCCATTTCACAGTGACCATTCTTCTATAATTCACAAAAGAAACAAATCCAGATACTTGTCCACAAACGGGGCACATATCTAAACTGAGTATTCTCAAAGCAGGAACATCTAAGACTGACAAATGCTTAAACGAAATATTCAACAAGCTATCAAGGAATTGAAGATCGAAATTCATTTACTATTTCATCTTACGATAGTAAGAATGGCTCTAAACAACAAAAAAGTGACAGGTAATGCTGGAAACTATACAGAGTAAGAGTAACTCTCAAACACTGCTTATGGAAATGCAAACTCATAGAGCCACTATGAAATTTCTGCAGGAGTGCCTCAGGAAGACAGAAATCTATCAAACTCAAGATCCATCTATACCACTCTTGGGTATATACTGCAAGGATGCTCCATCCACAGAGACACCTGTTTAACAATGTTCTTTGCTGCTCTATTCCTATAGAAACAAATAATGAAAACAAACTTTATGTCCCTTATCTAGAGAATGGATAATATTAATGTGGTACATTTATACAATGGAGTATTACTCAGGTATCAAGAAATATTATACCATGGTATTTGGAAAGGAAATTATTGGAACTAGGAAAAAATTCCAAATGAGGTCCTAAGAGCTCCCCAAATATTACATATATTCATTTATATATGGTTATTCCTTTATGTCAATGACAACTGAGCTATAATCCATAGAAAAAGAGAGGATCAGTCCCTTGTTTTACCTTCATCAAAGACACTCCTTCCTTTACTAGATGGAAAAGAATATAGAAATAAGCTGCCAGGTATTACATACAGAGTGGAAGACACTGAAAATCTCAGACCTGAATGAGGTGTCATCATCAAACCCCTTTCCTCAGAGCTCAAGTAATCCCACTCTTGAGGAGGCAAAAAAAATGGTTTGATACTCAGGGACATGCAGGACACCATGAAAACAAAGCCTATTAAATCATTCTTTCAATGCACAGAGGAACTCACAGAGACTGAATCACCAAGCACAAATCTTGAGCAGGTCTACACCAGGTCTTCTATACTTATAGCTTCCTGTTCAGTAACTTTATACATTGCCTGATAATGCAAACAAATGGGTGTTTGACTTTAGTGCCTTTTCTACAGCTCTTTTAGTTCTGTTGGTTTGTCTTGTCCAATTTTCATTTGATAGTCATTAGTTTATCTTACTATATTTTTTATACTTTTTTAAAAAAGAATAAATTGATAAATAAATAAAACATCCACTAGACTATAGTTTAAAAAATGGACTCTAACTAATTCTTGCTGGAAAAGTGAAAGTCAGTTTTCTCCAAGAGAATGACACTGGGTATATCAAGCACTTAAGGATAGCCCTGATACCCTAGAGTTATTAGTCAACATGTAACAGACTCCACCAGGTCTTTGACTGCTTATACTCGGTTATAGTTTAGTGGCTTTTTTCCTTAACTTTTTACATATGGAATTTCTAACTTTTATTTGTTTTGATGGGTTTTGTTGTTTTATTGGTTATTTTTTTGGTTTTGGAGAAAGAACTTAAAGAAGGGTGGGAAGGGAGTGAGTGGGAAACTGGAATGCCTGGGAGGATGGGAAGAATGTGTTGAAAATATATTTAAGTAACAAAAAACCTATTAAAAATAAAAACCTGCAAGGTTTTGGCAGACAAAAACTTATGCACATTGGTTTACTTATGCTATGTTTTCATTATTTTAACATTGTTCAAATTTTGAAAAAAAAATCATTGATATACTTTTGAACCTTATTAGTGTTGATTAAGCTCAATAACTAATTAGTAATTTTGTTTTCTTTAGAATAAGATATTTTTATTAGATATTTTATCCCCTTTCCTCATTTCCCCTGCAAAAGCCCCCTATCCCATCTTCCTCCTCCCCCTGCTCACTAACTCACCCACTCCCACTTCCCTATCCTGGCATTCTCTTACCCTGGGGCATCGAGCCTTCACAAGACCAAGGGTCTCTCCTCTCATTTATGTCTCTCAAAGCCATCCTCTGCTACATATGCAGCTGAAGGCTTGAGTGCCATCTTGTGTACTCTTTAGTTGGTAGTTTAGTCCCTGGGAGTTCTGGGGGTACTAGTTGGTTCATTTTGTTGTTCCTCCTATGGGGTTGTAAATCCCTTTGACTCCTTGGGTCCTTTCTATATTTTTAAATAAATAAATCAAATTAATGGATTAATAAAATACATGTCACCTTGAAGTATGAATGGAGTAGTAAGGAGGGTGTTTCCATCACTGATTGGGGTTGCACTTATAGCTTCATGTAAAAGTAGTAGCCTTGCACATATGAGACAAGAGGTATTATTCCAACATGAAAATATGATTTTATATTGTATATATTTATCAAATTTTGAAAAATTCATAATATTATTTTATGAAAGGTAGAGTCAAATTGAAATATGTACCAGTATTATGGTGTCTCTAGTTCCTGGCTACAGACACTATTTAACCAATGGCTTCAGCCTGACTCCTAGCCCATCTATATCTGGACTCAGTCCATACCTGTCCTTCCATTATGAAGTATATTATCACAGTTTGGCTTCCAAGTTTGAGAAAGTCATTTGTGATTATTGTGCACATAGTCACCTTGCAAATTCCAATATTTCATTCAGTGGATCCCTCTACCCAGATTTACCTCAGAACTCCTATTTTTCCAACTATTAGATACCACCTGTGTTCTACATAGGAACTATTGTGCAAAATGTGAACTCTTGGTCTCATTGTTGTATGATGAAGGTGGATATCTATAGGCTATTCATGCTGAAATATGTAGCATATTTCAAAGAAATAGTATTTGATATTGATAGATGTACCTTTATCTATATTCCTTTATATGTGTGCCTTCTAAGAAACTATTATTAGTCTTTAAAGACCCTGCAAATATCATTAGAATAGATTATGGCTTCCCTATTCCTTTCTTTTGCTTTTGCTTTCCTTTCTTCCAATTTCCTTCTTTCTTTCTTTCTGTCTGTGTGTCTGTCTGCCTTTCTAGAACTTTGGTTTTCTGTAGATCTTGCTACGTTTGTCTGCTGTTATACCATGGAAACCTTACACTTTCCTTGCCTTTCTCTTATTTCTCCAGTTTGCATTCCTACTTTACAAACACAAATTATATGCTAGTTTTAATTAATTACTTCTACAAAGGCATTTCCATATCAAACCTACTAACTCATGAAAAGTCTCAACAAAGACAATAAATCTCCATGCCAAAGTAGACATTTTGGCTGAATCTAATTCTTATTAAATTTCTGCTTCAAATTATAATAACAGCTTAATTTAACTAGGTTTTTAAATACCATTATACTAATAGCTTGTTCTCTCAGTCATGTATGTCACAATCTACTGTTCTCTACCCTGTAACATCCATGTCACACTCTATTGTTCTCTACCCTGTGATATCCTTGGGAAATTTTTCTAGCAATATATAAGTATCTCTAATGGATTTCATGAACAGTTTATCAGGAAGGAATTTCCCTTGCACTATATCACTTTATGCAGTATTTTGTCAAAAGTTGAATATATTATGAATATATAGCTCAGATTTTCTATTTCCAAAAATCTTCAGACTGGTCACTCTTCCCCAATATCCTACAGCCAAAAGAGGATATCTGTAAGAGATTGTTTGCTGAGTTAAAACTTTCCAGTTTATCCAGATATCCCAGTGTTTAAGAATCAATTATTATAATTCTCTTTATAATTGCCTATGATATCTAATTAAGACTAAAATCTACATGGATACTCAATGATTTTTCCTCTCCATTGTCACCTTGTATTTAAAAAGTATCTTTTGTTTTTCTCTAGGTCACTGTGTTCCTCAATAATATATACATGGATTTGAAGATTTAGGATACCAAGGTTGTGTTTTTATTATTGGTTTAAGCAGGGCCTCCAACTTTTCAAACCTAGATATTAAAATATAAAAATGAATTAAGCCAACATCTCTATTGCTTCTAGTTTATGCAAATCACCCACTATGTCAGAAGCCAGTATCAAAAATGTCCATCTACTATCCCATTCTGACACAATTCCACGTTATGCCACAGTCTACCAAAGGGTTGTTAGATAGATTATCCAGAAACATAATATATATATATATATATATATATATATATATATATATATATATATATAATATACATATAATATATATTATATATACATATATATATGTATATCAGAAGACATATTGCATCTGTAGCTACTTAGAGATAATTTTTCCCTGATATGTGAATCCTAGGACAATGACATAAATCCACCTATGTATAAGAACTGTTACCATATACCACACAGAAAATGACTGACTGAATGTCATTCAGTGATTTACACTAGAGACATTCCTGTCTTACTGGGGTCACATTCTTGCCATGTTTCACTGCCAAGTAAATGTGTTGAGTTCTAAGGAGTAGTACCTGTCTCCATAAAAGAACTTCAGCTTGTTCATCTGGGTACCAGAAAGGGAATGTAATGAACACAACATTTGAAACTTTTCAGAAATGCCAACACTTCCTGTCAGCTGTGGGTGGGAAAATCAGGTATTTCTTGAGATTAATGCAAATGACTTTTTAAATACACAATGTTCTGGAAGCCATACATATCTAACATCTTAGAGCTTTCAGCTCTGCCAGCTTGTAAAAGATTTTTCCACCTAGCTTATTTACTATGTCAGTGCCCACATAGAAAAGCTAGCAGGGTCAAGAGACCCAAGTTAGTATCCAACTTCTCCTTCTTACTAGTTATATGCAAATCTCTCTTAACATATATATATATATATATATATATATATATTAAGAAAATACATGTGTATATGTCATATATAATATATACATATATACAACCTTTGTACATATCAGGTAATGTAGATACTCCTGCTGAGCAATGCCCCAAAACAGAATACATACAAATTAATGTATAAATTTTTCTTTTGCACACTATCTTATTAATTGCTTCTTTTCTTACATGTTTCATTCCCTAGCTAAAGTACATATCTGGTCTTCTAACAAGCACATCCTTCATTTTGTCATTACCTATTAACTATATCAAGTGATCCTAAAATCTCTTCCTTGGATAAGAGATGTTAATATTACCTAAATCTTCTCATAATGTACCAATGACAAAGATATAATTTCATCAAAATTTGTTCTGAAGAACAAATGAGCCAGGCAGTGGTGGCACATGCCTTTAATCCCAGTACTTGGGAGACAGAGGCAGCTGGATTTCTGAGTTCAAGGCCAGCCTGGTCTACAGAGTGAGTTCCAGGACAGCCAGGGCTATACAGAAAAACCCTGTCTCAAAAAAAAAAAAAAAAAAAAAAAAAAAGAACAGATGAGGTTCTTGGGCTTATTGGTAATGCATAGGTGATGGACTACTTAATAAAGTGTGGACCCTCCAATACAAATGCTATACCTATGCATATATATAATATATATGACATATATACATATGGGTATTATATGTATTTATGAGTATATACATATATGTATATATACACATCTGTAAATATATACATGTGCATATATATATATGTATATATATATATATACACACATACATGTATATATATTAAGTTAAGAGAGATTTGCCTGCATGAAAGCTGCCATGCTTCTTGCCATGATGCTAATGGACTTAACCTCAGAACCTGTAAGCCAGCCCTTATTTAATGTGGTCTTTTAGTGTAGCCTTGGTCATGGTATCTCTTTATGTCAAATGAAACTGTAACTCAGACAGAAGTTGGTGCCAGCGACTAAGGTATTTCTATGATAGGCCTGACCATACTTTCGTTTGTAGGAATATGGATTTGGAGATTTTGGAAAGCCATGAAAAGCTATAAGTGATAGTTAATGGTCCATCCTAGTTGGTATATGGAAGACATTTTTGTCAGAGGCTAATTTGAACTGTGCAGACCTAGCTCAAGTGGTTTCAGTGGAGAAGAATTTCAGTATGTGGTCTAGAGACTGTATTGTTTTGTTTCAATGAAGAATGTGTCTGCTTTTTGACTTTTTCTGAAGAGTCTAACTATGGCTAATATAAAGATATATATATTAAAAGTTAAATATTTATACATATATCTACATATGTGTGTGTGTGTCTTAAAAAAGGCCAGCAGATACCTCTAGTTTATTTTCATGAAGAAAATTGTGATTAAGCATATCAAACCTTGAAAAGAAAAAAGAAAACATTATGGTCCAAAGAATAAAAAAGCAACAAGAAGGAAAATGGACCTAAATACTCTATTCAAGGAGGAAAACATATTAAAGAAGTGGCGACTTTGGAGTAATATTGAATCAAGTTAAGCTTACTGTTTTTGCATTTCCTGTTGAACAAGGGATAGTTATATCTTGGCATAATTATTACCTGATTATTATTATCATTTGGGCTTTTAATCTGGAATGAACTACAATATAGAAATCAATCACATCTGTGATTCATATATTCAGGCTAGAAGATACAGGCTTTTGATCTAGATCTAAAGTAAGAGTGGTCATGAACAGTTTGGGTTCAGGCACAGAGGTACATATATTTAATCTCTAGAGACAAAGGCAAGAGCCCTGAGTTCAAGGCCAGCCTGGGACAGAACAATTTCCAGGCGATGAAAAGCTTCATTCTAGGCATAATGGTACATGGCTTTGATCTGTATCTTTAGGAAACAGATTCATACATATCTCTGAGTTCAAGGTCAATCTATAGAGCAAGGAAGTTCCAGGACAGGAAGGTGGAAAACAGAAAGTTGGTGATAATGTAATATAACAATGGAGCCATGTTCCAGCTCCCATGCTGCCCTGGCTTTAGTGTTAAAAAATAGAAGGGTCTACTGGGTCGATTGATGCTGGTTTGCTGTAGCTATGTAACTAGTGTTTATTAAGAAGGCCAGCATCATTGAGGTGAAGTATTTTTGGAAGTTTTTTCACAACGCAATGAAGCTGGGTTCCATAGATAGCCAAGGTTGTACATCACAGTGCAGCAAGATTTAGTAATATGTAAGAATCCCTGCCCCACCCCAACCATGGTACAAGTTTCAAAGCTACAAAAGGGCCATAGAGAGCAGATGAGGCTTGGCATATGAGAGGACAGGCACAGCCCAGTTGCACTTGACAGCCCAGTACTGAAGTGGTCACATAAAGAAGGTGTGGCTTGGGACCATAAAGAGAGTCTTTGAGAGGTTATTACTGAAGCTGAGCTGAAGCAGAAGACCCCAATGTATGGAAGATACTAGTACCATGGGATGACTACCAAGAACAGCAGATGCAATAGTGTGGACTCTAGGGTCACTCAGACCCTAGAGTGATATAGGGGGCAAGAGCTGGAGAAAATACCCAAGGCATTTAGGGCAAGCCCAGAAGATTGTATAGATACAAGACACTGGAACAAGTAGCTGTAATTTTGAAGATGTCTTGGAGACCCAAAGATATTAGGGATCCCAGAGGTGTGGTATACCTGCTGAAGAAAGCAGCCAAAAGGAAAGAAGATTATTGCAGTCAACAAAGATGAAAGGAGTTGGAGATCTGAAGAGTGCTTTGGCATGAGGCATGGAGATGCAGATTTTGAAGTTGGCCAGCTTGATTTTGGCCTTGTTTGGCCCAGTATTTCCTCATTATGATGTTTGGAATAATAATATATATTTTGTGATATTTCAAGTATGTAATGTACCTGTTTTTGATTCTGATTTTAAGGGGATTAAAACTAAGTGACAGAATGAATCTAAGAAATGTATTTTGCATAATGCTATATTTAGGTATGACCCCATCGACTCATGTGTTTGAATAATCTTATGGTGGCCAGGTAGTAGAATGTGGTTGTTTGAATACACTTGGTCCAGGGAGTGGCACTTTTAGGAGGTGTGGCCTTGTTGGAGTAGGTATATCACTGTGGGTGTGAACTTACAACCCTCATCCTAGTGACTGGAAGTCAGTATTCTGCAGGCAGCCTTCAGATGAAGGTGTAGAACTCTCAGCTCCTCTTGTATCATGCCTGCCTGAATGCTGCCTTGTTCCTGCCTTAATGACAATGAACTGAAACTCTGAATCTCTAATCTAGCCCCAATTAAATGTTGTCCTTATTTTCTAGTCCCATCCATTTGCCTACAAATTTCATGAATTCATTGTTTTTAATAGCTGAATAATATTCTATTGTATAAATTCACATTTCCTGTATCCATTCATCTGTTGAGGGTCATCTGGCTTCTATTCAGCTTCTGCCTATTATAAATAAGACTGCTATGAACATAGTGGATCATGTGTCCTTATTACATGTTGGAGCATCATCTGGGTATATGTCCAGGAGTGGTATAGTTGTGTCCTCTAGTAGTACTATGTTCAATTTCTGGAGGAACTGCCAAACTGATTTCCAGAGTGGTTGTATAAGCTTGCAATCCCACCAGAAACAGAAGAGTATTCATCTTTCTTCAATACTTTGACAGAATCTACTGTCACCTGAGTTTTTTTAACTTAGCCATTCTGACTGGTATGAGGTGAAATCTCAGGGTTGTTTTGATTTGCATATCCCTGATGACTAAGGATGTTGAACATTTTAGTCATTTGGTATTTCTCAGTTGAGAATTCTTTGTTTAGCTCTCTACTCCATTTTTTAATAGGGTTATTTGGTTCTCTGGAGTCTAACTTCTTGAGTTCTTTGTATATATTAGATATTAGCCCTCTATCTGATGTAGGATTGGCAAATATCATCATGAGTGAGGTAACCCAATCACAAAAGAACACACATGGTATGCAGTCACTGATAAGTGGATATTATCCCAGAAGCTCAGAATTCCCAAGATAAAATTCAAAAACCACATGAAACTCAGGAAAAAATAATACCAAAATGTAGATACTTCAATCCTACTTAGCAAGGATAACAAAATACCCATGGAAGGAGTTACTGAGACAAAATGTGGAGCACAGACTGAAGAAATACCTCTCCAGAGACTGTCCATCACATATTCAGTCACCAAACCCAGATGCTATTGTAGATGCCAACAAGTGCTTGTTGACAGAAGCCTATTTTAGCTGTATCTGGAGAGGTCCTACTAGTGCCTGACAAATACAGACATGGAGACTCACAGCCAACCATTGGTCTGAGCACAAAATCCCCAATGGAGGAGCTAGAGAAAGGACCCAAGAATCAGAAGGGGTGTGAAACCCCATATGTTGGGCAGTGGTCTGTTCAGGCAACCTGAGACCAGTCAAGTAATAGGTCTGGAACTCAAGAGCCCTAGTTGGCAATGTCTCTGCCTGCAAGGGACTGAAGGTATTTGGACATAACTCCTAGGACTCTGGCTCCTGTTTTAGTCACAACCTCTCACAGCTCCCCACAGATGTGTGTTCTACACACAGAAAATGTCTCAAGCTCCCAGCATTCTAGCTGGACCCTACCCCCAATCATGTGACCACAGCAAGCCATGACGTGCCCCACAGCAGATAGCCCTGCCTCACACAATATAAGGGGTAGTTCACCCCTCCCCTCTCTCTTGTTTCCTTTCTATCTCTCTTGCTCTTTGTTCTCTCTCTTGCCTCCTTCCTCTCTTGATTTCTCTCTTGCTCTCTTGCATTCTTTCTCTCCTTCCTCTCCTTTCTCTCTCTCTACATGGCCAGCCACTTTTCTCTTTCCTGTAATAAAATATCTCACAATTATGCATTGCCTCCTTTTAACTTAAGTGCAGTTTCAGCCTCAGTAGCAGCATCGGGACCCCAGGCCCCACACCCATAGTAGGAACAACAATATGAACTAACCAGTACCCTCAGAGCTTGCAGGGACTAAACTACAAACCACAGAGTACATATGTTGGGACTCATGGCTCCAGCTGCATATATAGCAGAGGATGGCCATGTCAGTCATCAGTGGGAGGAGAGGCCCTTGGTCCTGTGAAGGTTCTATGCCCCAGTGTAGGGGAATGCCAAGGTCAGGAAGTGGGAAAGGGTGGGTTGGTGAGCAGGAGGAGGGGAAGGAGAGAGGTGGTTTTCAGAGGGGAAATGAGGAAAGGGATAATATTTGAAATGTAAATAAAGAAAATATCTAATAAAAAATAATGCTGTCCTTATAAAAGTTGCCTTGGTCATAGTGTCTGTTCACAGCAGTAAAACTCTTAACTAATGCATGAGATACTGTTAGAAAAGACCATGATTACAACTATGAGAACAGGTTAGTTGATTCTGTGGGTTTTCATGTGATGTCTTGACTCTGAATCCTATTAATCTTCCTCCTCGCCTCTTCAGAATTCCCCAAGGTCTTCACCTAATGTTGGCTTTTAGGTCTCTTTAACTGTTTTCATTTGTTACAGGAAGAAGCCCTTCTGAAAATGATTATGCTAGTTTCTGTCTATGAGTATACCTGAATACAATTAAGACTCATTTTACTGATGTTTACTATAATCATGTTTGGTTCAGTCTTAGGTCTCTAAGCTATCCAGCCTCTGTTTCCTAGTCCTCCATGCAGTGCTAGGGTTAGCTACCCCTTATAGCATGGGTCTCCAGTTTGACCATTTATTAATTGGCCATGCCCACAAGTTTTGTGCCAACATTAACCTGGAACATTTTGTAGGCAGTATAAATTTTAAGTTGAAAATTTTTGTACTGGGATTGGTGTTCTAGTCGTTCCACTGAAACCCTTGCCTGGTTATACAAAATGACCAGTTCATGCCTCTTATCCTCCATTACTAGGAATATCAGATAGGATCATCCTTGTAAATTCTGAAATTTTCCATTGGACAAAGTTTCTACCCTGACCAATTGTCTAGACCTCTGTATCTAGGCCAGTATGTCAGACATTGAGCAATAATACATGTCAGTTTCTTTATGTCAAGACACTAAAAAGACTTTCATGAATGGTAGACAAACAACATTTTATGTAGATTAATGTTTTGGCATTTATGTTCTCACACACGTTCTGGGGACTCTGATATAGTCACTTCTGTGCTAACAGCATTTTCTTTACACAAATACTCTGTAAAATTTCTTTCTGTTCACTCCACCACACCTCCTTGACCACTCTATAGCAAAACATGAACCAATACTGAGTAAATGGGAGTATGTTAATCAGTGAATCCAAAG
>JADRCC010570984.1:0-16657 GCA_019843855.1 Hylomyscus alleni
TGCCCACTTCCTTTCTCTGCACTGAGACTTATCTAGCTTGGATTTGTGGAGTCTTGTACATGCTGTTACCATCTCTGTGAGTTTTAATGCCCATCAGCCCTTTTGTGTCTAAAAGACACTGTATTTTTGGAGCCATTCACCACCTTTGGCTCTTTCTGCCTCTTCTGCATAGATCCCCAAGGTTGGGGTAAGAGGTTTGATAAAGACACTCCATTTAGGATTAAGTATTTCAAGGTCTCACATTGTCTGCACATTCTCCAGTTGGGAGTATGTGTTTCTGTGCTAATTCTCATCTACTCCAAGAAACTTCTCTGATGGGTGTTAAGTCATATGTATTAACCTATGGATATGGCAGTATGTCTTTAGGAGTGGCATGCTCCTTTAGCAGAATAACAGTACTTTGTTCCCCTAGGGCCCACAACTCATCTAGTCTCAAGCTTGTGGCCTCTTTAACAGTTTCTGGATGTGGGTGTTATCTCATGGAATAGACTTTAAATATGAATTTTTTTTTTTGGTTTTTTTGAGACAGGGTTTCTCTGTGTAACCCTGGCTGTCCTGGAACTCAGTCTGTATAAATATGATTTTTAAAAAGTGGTTGGCTATTCTATAACATTTATGCCATTATTGTACCAGAGTATCTTGCAAGACAGAACACAGTTATAGGTTATCATGGAATAGGCTTTAAATATGATTTTAAGAAGTGGTTGGTTATTCCACAACATTTGTGCCATTATTGTACCAGTATATCTTGCAAGGCAGGACACAGTTCTAGGTCTCAGGGTGTGTAGCTGGGTACGCCCGATGACTACGTTTCTCCTCTCTTCACATGTATAGCACCTTCCAGCACTGTAAATGCTAGTCAGTATGGCTAAAGCTTCTGACTGGGCACCAGCTCAGTTTTTCCATGTTTGACGACATAAGTAAGTGGTGTCTTCAGTAATAGGGACTTTCTGCCAGGTTCTGGAGGATAACTAATAGCATTGGCAATAACCTATCTTGTTTATGGGGTCACCTTTGTCTGTGGGTCACCTTTGACCAATGATTCAACAAGATGTAACCCATTCCTGATACTGGGGGTTTTACTTGATAGCATAGGATGGGGCATTGTCTCTTCCATTATATGGTAACTCCATTTAAATCTCATTATACATTTTAGGAGGCTTTGAGAGTTGTGAGTTGCCATATGGCCATTCAAAAGGTCTTTAGCATTAATTGTCCCTCCCATAGTTTATCCTTTACCATGTATGCCCATCCCCTCCCTCTCCCCACTTAAACTCCCTATTTTAGTTCCCTTATGTCTACCCATAACACTATATGTCTCTTTTTTGTGAGATTCCTTCCTTTCTCTGGTCTCATACGAGCTACCTAACCTCTGTGGCTATTTTAAATGAAACACACACATGGAAAGCTTAAAATCTAATATCCACATATAAGAGAAAACATGCAATATCTGAAATTATAGCATATGGAGGGCTAATACTCTCCCCAAGAGCCAAGAGTAGCTAACAAAAAGTTCAGTACCATGCATGAAAAGCTCCTTTTGAGCTGTTGATCAGGGAAATCCAAGAGAGCTCCTGAAACAATATAGGCTATTGCTATCATCCTTGAGTGCCTCCCAGAAGTTAAAGGCAAGTCCTTATTGCTGAAGGATGCCATGCACTCCACACATAGAACGTGGAGGATTTGAGTTGGAAAGGAACCAAAGGAGGACTAGCTTTCATAGTACCAGAAGGTGATAAGCTGTGTTTCATAGGTAGGGAAGGAAAGTGTCAATAGTCTTAACCAGCTGTGGTTGCCTATAAACCACAAGGACCATCATGGCAAGATATCTCTAAAGGGCAGTAGTGGTACCTATACGTTGGCAGTAACCAACAACTGTCTACTTGGACTCAAATCCTTCTTGGCACTGGAAACCTAGCCAACTGCACATGCCTAGGGAGGTCACAGACTGGGCTACTATCAATTTTTGGAGCCAGCATAATTCTTTAATGGAATTCTGAATACTTATCCAAGCACCCCTAGGTAAGTGTAACTTTCCACCGTCATCAGAGTAACTTCTTTTTTGCAGAAGGAGACCATTACAGAAAGCCGCAATTAGTCAAAATGAAGGGAAGAAATGGTTCTGTGGCACCCAGGGGATGTATCTACCACACACCTCCAGGACATAAGGTTCAGGGAGCACCAAAGAAGACGGGCCAGAAAGATTGTAAGGACCAGAGGACCAGAAAGATTGTAAGAAGCAGAGGGTCAGAAAGTCTGCCGTGTGTTGTCTCTTCTAACTATGACAGGGAAGCTACACCTATACAATCCTAAACACATGGCTGCCAAAAAGGAACCCAAACAATTCCAAAACGACTGTCATCCCAACATATACTGGGGGAAATCTCAGGAGTCTCACTCCTAGGTGAAGAGGTACAAATAATTAACAACTGCAGAGAGAGGAAGAGTCGATTTTGCCCAGAGATGAACCGCTTGGTTTGTTATCTAATACCAAGCCCTAGAAACATACACCTGCAGGCAACACTCAGGGGACAGGGCTCAGCAGGTCGTAGTTGTATGTTGACTGGCTTTTATGTATATTTACCAACAAGGGTTAAAAAAAAGGGGAAGCCATGAATTGGGGGATGGGTAGACATTGGAAGGGGAGGAGTTAGGAGAAAAGTGATGTAATCATATTTTAATTAGATTATAAAAACACTTTGAAAAATAGTTATTTTAATTTAATTGTTTTAATGCTTTCATTCATTCAATTGACAAATAAAAGTATAAATATTTGTGGTGAATTTAAACAAAAACTTTTTGGTTGGCTAGCTGCCTGCTTCCGTTACGTACTACCCTTTTCTCCTTTAGGCTGTGTGTTTAATTGTTTTAACTCTCGGGGTAATATTACTATTTTATGTTATACGTAAATGTTATGTCAGATGTCAGAGGGAGGAAGAAAGGCCATATTGAGATCATGATAGCCAGTAAAACTGCTATAAATAAAGGATGTCTTCCTAAACAACTTTCCCCTCTTCGCTCTTCTGAAGACTGCTCTCCAGGTTGCTCACCCTCCTGCTTATCAGCTCCGCCGAAGGAGCCTTCTTAGTGTCAGAGGACAGAAAACATCACTTGGCTTCTGCACGCGCAAGATGTGACACTTGCCCGACACAACTGTGAACTAGTGTTCTCAGAAAAGAAAGCTGCACTTATTCTAAAGGTTTTACAAAGCTGATCAGCTTATGGGAACTTTGTTATCGTAAAGACTTGGCGTGCAGCTCTAGAGAAAAATCATCTCGGGTCACCTTTTGTCTCTTTAATAGCCAGTCATTGTCTGCCTCTATGTCTGACTTATCATCCCTCCAGCTCTCAGGTAAAATCTTTGGACTGTATCAACACACCAGCGGCTTCTTTACTAACCCCAAAGCAGAGACTACCGCCAGGTAACTCTCACATCTGTAGCAGGCTCTCCCCAGGTGCTGGGAAAGTGCTCTGGTTTAAGGCTCTCTCTTATTCTGTGGGTACGGATGTTTATGCAGTTGCTTTTGTGTGGGAATGCAGCATGCAGAGCATCCAAGTCGACCAGGTCAGGGCCATTCATACTTGCTTCACAATACATTGTCTCATTTTATGTGAGATGAGAGCTTTTTGAGGCAAGAGATTAATGTTCTGGAGACGGATCTGTCAATAATTAAATTACTCATATATCAGATAGACAGGTTATTTCTCTGTTTGTAATATTCAAAACAAACAGAAGTAAGGATTGAGTTGAATGTTCACCAGGAGGAGAGTCATTGGCTCAGTCTGTAGTGCTTATGTATAACCCACGAACATGTAGCAATTTATGAAGAAGAAATGAGACACAGTCCCACCCGTTAGATAGGCAAGAGTAAAAATGTCTCACGTTGAATATGTTGGTGATGCAGGGGAATGGCATCGTACAACAACACCAGCTAAGGGCAGAAAGTATCTGGACAGTTGGGCAAACAATTATCAAGATCTAGAGAACTTACACGATGCACACACGTGGTCATCCCACAGATCTGTGTCTAGACATATCCCCAGAGTAATTCTTTCATGGGAGCATGGACAGTCAGAAAGCTCACTGTGGCTCAGTCTGAAAGCACTAGGAGGTACCCATGTGTGCACCAGCAGGTAGCCAAATGAATATAGTAAAGTGGTACCCAAGAATGATGCTCTGGGGCTGGGGGTAGAGTGCTTGCTTGCTTACCATTTAATAGGTCCTCAGTTCAGTTTTCAGAACCACAAAACCAAAAATGTATGATACACTTTTAACTATACAGAAATTAGAATGAAAGACTGTCTAGGTGTGTCAATGGCTGGTCTTTGGAGCTTAATGAGTGAAAACTGAAAGACACAGATGTAGTAAGTCAGGGATGTGAGAGCCCTCAGACCACAATGTACTGTGTCATACCCACAGACGGTGCAGTCAGTGAGAGCCAGGGGCCACAGAGCTCTGACCTGGGCCCTTTCCCAGATGGGCTACTGAGTCATGCCACCAGTGTTCCTGGAAGTGTTCTCTTGCTCAGCTTCGATAATCTGGAAGCCTGAAAATCTATGTGAAAGGGGAACTTCATGATTGTGCAGACAGTGCAAAGTTCAGCGTTTCCTGACCGGAAACGGGGTCATGGGTGGGAGTAGGGCTGCTGAAGAGAGCAGCTGAGTGGAAGGAGGGAGTAAAATAAGATTTAAGAAAGGGATGGGACATCTCACAACCCCCTTCCCATCTTCTCCACAAGACCCAGGTTGTGATGAAGTAAACGGCTTCAAGGTCAGGCTAGGTTGTGATCTCTTAGGTGAATGGATAAGAAGTCTAATTAGGTGTGCACCAAATCGCACTAAGACGTTAGTGGCTGACAACAAATTAACAAATTAAGTGGGTTTTGTCTTAATCCACTCCACAGACTAGAAGTCTTGTAGAACTCTATAAAGGGCTTTGTCACATCACAGAGGGTTGAAATGGAGAAGAGAGCTGAAGAAGCTTTCCTCAGCCCCATGGGAGGGAAGGCAGACTCTGAGACATTGCTTTATGCCTCAAGAATAGAAGTCCCAAAATACATCATAGCGGGCCGAGACGAAAGGCTTGCACACACATTGAATTTTTGAGTTTTTGGCATGACTACGGTGTAATCAGGTTATTTTCTCACACCAGGCAGTGATGGTGCAAGAGGTTTTAACTTTTTAATTTTGAGCTAGGGTATGTAGATATATGCATTTGTCTTTATCTCTCTCCATCTGTCTTTCTGTCTGTTTTATTTCTCTCTCCCTCTCTCTCTTTCACCCCTTCCCCCTCTCAGAGCCTAAACATCCCTCTAGCCACCTCCCACGTCAGTGAGAGTGCCCTCAACCCTTACTCTTAGCATTGGCATGCTTAATTTTCTTTTTGAAATGGGTTGGTCTTGAACATCTGGGACCCAATGATTCTTCTGTTTAGCCTCCCAAATAACCTAGGACAATAGACATGGCACCAAGCCCAGTCACCCCTGTGATGTGATGTCACTTCTTTGTTATTGGTTATAGCTCAACTGCCACATGCTTCCCTTAGCAACAGAATCCAGATCCAGAAGCTGCATGTGCTTCTGGTATCTTGCCTTCATCACGTGATCATCTATATTGGTCTCTTAGCGGCTCACTGATAGATATTTCATAGCCCTTTCCTTCCCAGGTTGCATTTGGTCACGGTGTCTTATTGCACCAATAGAAACCCCAAGGAAGATAGTTGCCATGACTATTTGCATGCAAGTATTTGATGTAGACATATGGCTTAGTTACTATTGTTAATTTCATTGCAGTACAGGGGACTGAAGCCATGGCTCTTATATAAATTAGGTAAAGTGCTCTGCTGTTAGCCACACCCCCGATTCTGGTTGTATTATTTTGGTTATATTATTCTGGTTGTATGATAAGAAGTGCTGCTGGGCCACTTGGTGATAGTATCTATAATTTTGATGAAGAACTGACATGTCTCCCAAAATGGCTGTGGCTTTTTGACCCTACCAGAGTGCTGGGGTGTGATCCCTGCCCTCCTTGGCAGCATTGTTATGACGTGTCTTTTTTACCTTTGTTAGAGTTTTCTATATGTTTTGAACTCAAGCCACTTACTGGATGCAGTCTGCGTACGTTGGTCCATTTTATCTTTTTCCTGTTTTGGTGGAGTTCAGTGAAGTATAGAAGATTTATGTTTTGACAAAGTCCAGTGTGGCAATTGTCCTTGTGCTGTGTGCGCTTGGTGTCATAGCTAAGAGGTTTTGCTGAGCCTGGTTAGGATGATTTGCTTCTCTGTTCTCTACATGTTGTAGAGATTCTGTTCCTACATTGAAGTCTATACTACAATTTGAATTAATTAAATATTTTTACAGATTTATAGGCATATAATTTTATATCATAAAATATACCCAACGACAGTCAATAATTAAAGTTTTTTTTTAAAATCTTTATCACAGATATGGGTAATCATCACCATAGTCAATATTAGGCTATTTTTATGATTTCCCAGAGGAACCCATATCTTTAGCCATCATTGCTATTACTGGCCGCTCTGTCCTTAGGCAACATCTATACATTGGATAATAAAGGCTTGACTCCTGCTAATGGTCTTCCTGAGAAATGGTAACCAGAAGTTTAGTCACTTGACACACATTGAAGGGATGTTGGACCCTTTTGTCTGTCTTCCAGCTGCTGTGAGATTAAGTAGCTTTGTGCTCGACCACAATGACTCTGCAATGCTATGCTTCTTTACACAAGGCAAAGCCGTGGGTCCTCCTGGCTGTAACCCAAAACTTCCAAAACTGTGATCTAAAACAAGCACTTCCTATTTTAAGAATTTTAACTCAGATACTTTTCAATCTAAGAAAAGGCTAACAGTGGTGGTTAATGTTGACAGTTAGCTTGATGGGACCTAGAATCATTTGGGTGATAAACCTCCAGCATGCTTGTGAGGTCGTTGCTAGAATGCCATTAATTGACATGGGAAGACCCACTCCAAATGTAGATAGTACTGTTCCATGAGATGGGGTCCTAGACTAAATACAAAGGAGAAAGCAAATAGAGTACCAGACTTCGTCTCTCTCTCTCTGTTCCCTGACTATGAGCTCAATGTGATCAGCTCCTCATACTTTTTGCCTCTACGTCTTCTCTCAGACTGTACAAAAATACAAAACAGCAAACAAAACAAAGTCCAAGGTGAAACAATCTCATTTCAGTTGCTTTTCTCAAGCATTTTGTCACAGTGATGAGAACAGTAGATAATATACAAGATTGGGAAGTAAGGTATTGCCATGGCGATGCTTGTCATGTGGATCTTTTCCTCTGCATGAATTCTCTCCCTCTCTCCCCTGTCTGTCTCTCTCTGTCTCTCTGTCTCTCTCTGTCTCTCTGTCTCTCTCTGTCTCTGTCTCTGTCTGTCTCTCTGTCTCTGTCTCTGTCTCTGTCTCTGTCTCTGTCTCTCTCTCTCTCTCTCTCTCTCTCTCTCTCTCTTTCTCTTACCCTGTGTGTGTTTGTGTGTGTGTGTGCGCGCACCTGCCATGACATGTGTGTGGAGGTCAGAGGACAACTTTGGGGAGTCTGTTCTTTCTACAGATAGTGAATGAAATACTAATAGCTGCTACAACATGCATGAGCCTAGCAACTATCATGTTAAGTAAAACAAGCCAGTCATAAATGCCACATCATTGATTGTATTATTTATTTTATAAGAACTGTTCAAATCAGGGTAATCTTTACAGTCACTAGTCTATGTGTGGCTGCTATGCTAGTTTAGGTATTACTTACTTCTACCTTTATTGTGACAAAGTATTTGATAAAAGCAACTTCTTAAGAGAAGGCTTACTGTGGTTCACAGTTGAAGGGTGCATTCTATCTTGGTGGGGAAACACACAGAGGGGCAGGGTTCTTACCACCTCAGTTAACCCAACCTGAAACCTCTCTCACAGACACACCCAGAGTTTTGTCTCCTAGCTAATCCTAGGTAATCCTGTCAAGTTGACAAGATTAGTCATCACAAGCCCATCATCTTTGTCAATTTGCTATTCAAATATATTTAAGCCATAAACTCCCATCCTTATTCTCTATATATTCATGCCAATCTTATAATGGAAAATAAGTTTTGTTCATCTTTAAACCCCCTCAAAGCTTTCCAAGTTCCAAAGCCTCTGGAACTCTCCTTCAAAAGCACAAAGCCTCTCCTGAGACTCCAGGCACTCTCTCTCACTGGACGCCTGGATAAGAGCAGCAAGCAGTAGTTGTAGCACAAGCTATCGCATCTTGAAATTTTTGCTGCCAAACATATTAATCTATTACTCATTAATTAAGCCTCATTCAAGTTCTCAGGCCATGGGCAGAATGAAGCCAGATCCCATGCCAGAATACCACACGAATGGCCTACAGCCCAATCACCAGTACAGTCCTGATTCCTCACTGAAGACTCAGGAAGCAGGTCTCCACTCTCTGTACTTCTCTTGGCACTTCTTCTGAAGCCCCACCAAGATGGTCCGGTAAGCTCTGCTTGAAGCATTATAGGGCTTCTCTAGCCTGAGAATATTCAAACTCTTACATGTTCCTCCCACTAACCGACTTCAAAGGCTTTTAAAGAACTATATAGTGGGACTGACAAAATGGCCAGAGGGTAAAAGTGCTTACCACCAAACCTGATGAGTGGAGTCTGACCCCTGGAATTCACATCAAATACACAGACATATGACATTTTATCCATCCATCCATCCATCCATCCATCCATCCATCCATCCATCCATCCATCCATCCATCCATTAATAAACATTTAAGTTGTATTCATCTTTGTGTTAGTGGGGTTATTAGAACAGTAATCATACATATAGAAATTTTTACTGTGGATATATGTATTATGTGTCTTTTTCATCATTGTGACTTCAATAAGCTTCAGGGAGGAAAGTCATGCTTTGTTCAGTTTGAGAGATCTTGTCCATTCTGGTGGATGGGCGAGGTGTAAGAGAGCCATTCACATCATGGTGGTCCACGAAATGGAGAAAGGGGAGTGATAGGGCTCTCCTTGCTTTCCCCTTTCTCCCTATGTTAGATCTAGGACTCTAGGGTTTTAGGATGGAGCCACTCACGATCAACTTGGGTTTTTCCCGCTCACTTACTGCTCTCTGGAGCTTGCAGGCGCACTGACCTACATGTGCCTCATTCTCCAGTCTAGTTGGCAGTGAACAGTAGCCATCTGAATATATGATGTCCTTTTTAATAGGTACATAATCAAGAATGGGGTTGCTCCATAGCATAATTACTCTATTTGTTAGTTTGGGGAATTAACAAGCCATTTTCCAAAGCAGTTGCACCATTGAACATTCTCAACAGAGGTATATGACTGTTGCAATTTCACCAAAATTTGTAAATAATATGACTTTTTGATTCTTGCTGCCATAGTGGGTTTGGATTAGCATCTCACTGTAGTATTGATATACATTTTCCAAACAGCTAATGTAGCACCTGTCTTTTTATATGTTTACCCAGTTAGATATTTTTTCTTGGGGAAATGTCCATTTCTTTGGACTTTGAATGTTTGCCCCTTTTAAAATTGTGTTTTTGAGCAGAATTTGAAGGAAGAGTCAACCGCTTATTGGCCCACTTGAGACCCATGCTGTAAGAGGGAACCCATTCCCAACACCATTAATGATATTCTGATATACTTTATACAGGATCCTAGCATAACTGTCATCAGATAGGCTTCATCCAGAAACTGATTGGAACTGATACAGAGACCCACAGACAAACATTAAGTGGAGCTTGGGAAATCCTGCAGAAGATGGGGAGGAAGGGTTGTAGGTGCCTGAAGAGGTAAGGAGACTACAAGAAAACCCACAGAATCAACTAAACTGGGCCCATAAGGACTCATAGAAAATGAAACACCAACCAGAGAGCATGCGTGGGACAGACCTAGGCCCTCTGCACATACATAAGAGTTGTGCAGCTGGGTCATCATGTGGGACTCCTAAAGTGGGAGCGGGGGCTGTCTCTGACTCCACTGCCTGCCTCTGGGTCCCTTTCCCCTGACTGGGCTGCCTTCAATGGCCTCTATAGGAGAAGCTGAGCTTAATCTTATTGCAACTTGATATGCCAAAGCTAGTTGATATCTATGGGAGGCCTGCTCTTTTCTGAGAAGAAGGGGAGTAGGGGAGGGGGAGAGGGAAGGTAAGAGGGAGGAACTGGGAGGAGAGGAGGGGAAAGGAAGGTGAGACTGGGATGTAAAGGAAATAAAAAACTTCATAAGAAATAAAATTGTATTATGTTTCTCTTGAGTTTTAAGAGTTCTTTATATAGCTTGGACAAAAGTCTTTAGTCAAAGAATTGTTTTGCAAATATTCTTTCTCATTCTGTGGGTTCTTTGTGTGTAGGTATGCTTGTGTGCACAAGTGGATCCACTCATGTGGAGGCCAGAGGACAACTCGCCGTCATTTTTTAGGAGCCACACACCTTGTTTTTGAAATATGCTCTCTTCCTAGATAGGAGCTCACCAAGTAGGCTAGGGTGGCTGGTTAGAGAGCCCCAGGGACCTACCTGTCTCTTCACCCTCAGTACTATGATTACACATATATGTGTGATTGTGTATGTGCATGTATGTGCATGCATAAGCATGTGTGTGTGTGTTTGTGTGTGTGTGTGTGTGTGTGTGTGTGTGTGTGAACATAGAGGACAGAGGTTGATATTGGGTGAATTGGGTCACTCTCCACCTTATTTCTTAAGACTGGATCTCTTCACTGAACCTGGATTCACTGATTGAGCTAGACTGGCTGACCAGTGAGCCCTGGTATTCCACCTGTCTCTACTCCAACAGTGCTGGGGTTATAGGCATGCACTGTAGCTCTGGGCTTTTACATGGATTCTAAGGATTGAAACTTAGGTCCTCCTGCTTGTGTGGCAGGAATTTTATTCACTGGGTGGTCTCTGCAGCCCCCGAAGTTTTTTTTTTAAATGTGGATTCTGTGGGTTGGACTCAGCTCCTCCTGCTCATAAGGCAAACACTTCACCAACAGTCTTTCATTTTCTTCATTGTGTCCTTTGAAACATAAAAGCCTGAAACTTTGGTGATGCCAAGTCATCTGACTTTTCTCTTGCTATATACGATGTGGTGGCCTGTCTCAGAATTCTTTGCCAACTCAAAGCCATGGATGTTTACTCTTGTATTTTCATAGGATTATACGGTTTTAATTCCACTATTTAGTAATCAGTTTGCTGTTAGGTAAGGATCCAACGTCATGTTTGTACAACATCATGTTTGTTTGTACTTTGTCTGTCCAGTTTCCTCAGAACCATTTATTTAAAAGGCTGTTCTTTACATACAGACTTGTTTTGCTGACCCCACCAAATTCAATTCACTGTAAGTATAAGGGTTTTTTTTTTCTGTACTTGGAATTCTATGTCATTTCTCATAATATAGCTACATATCTCCAAAAACTATGATTGTGCAGAAATCTAAATGTTGGGAAATATAGATTTTTCTAACTTAGTTTTCTTATTTTCAAGATTGGTCTGATGATTTTATATGCCTTGTATTTCCATATAGATTTGAGGAATGTCTTGTGAATCTTTCTTTTAAAACTACCAGCTGGGATTTTAACAGCGACTGCATTGAATCTCTGTATCATCCATCATTCCTGGGAGAAGGATTCCCACATTAGCAAAGCTAAGTGAACATGAGATATTTTAGACTCACTTAGGGTTTTCTTTAATTTATTCTTTTCAACTGTGTTCTAGTGTTTTGTTGCCAGTCTTACAAAGATTTTATTAACATCTTAATAAATATTCTATTGATTTTGCACTTATTGTAAGTAGATTTTTTCTTCTTTTGTTATAATGTATAGAATTTTTGATTTAGTTGTATCTCATAATCTTGCTAATTTATTATTTTTTCATAAATTATCAAATATTGGTGAAGTTATGTAAAAGATTGTGTCACCCATGAAAGGTGATTGTGTAAAATGTTTTCTTCTTTCCTTACTGACCAAATAGACCCTTCAGTGAAATAGCAAATAGAAGCAGCATAAGTGGACATCCTATCATTTCCTAGATCTTAGGGAAAAGCAGTTTGTCTTGGGATTTTCCTGTAGATGTTCTTTATGGTGTTGAGGACATTCTCTTCAATTCCAATATTTTGAATGTTTCATTATGAAAGAATGTTCAGTTTTCTCAAATTTGTTTTTGAGTATCTATATTATACATTGTATATATGTGTATATATTTAAGTGATTATAGGTACTTTTGTTCATTTTAATATATATTAGATTAACAAAGCTTTGAATGTTCAAAAGCACTGTGTCCCTAGGGAAATCTTATTTGTTAATACCATATGAACTTGGCTTGCTAATATTTTGTTGAAAATATTTGCCATTGTATTCTTGTGAGATACTTGTGTATCACTTTATTTTTTAATGGTGCCTTTGCCTAGTTTTTGTACAACATTGGTATCATACAATGTGTTGGAAAACATTGCCTTCTCAGCTATTTGGGGGAAAAGCCTATATAAGATTGATATCATTCCTTAGTGTTTGCTAGAACGTACCCAGGAAGCTACCTGAGCTTTTATTTATAGGACATTTGAAAATTGTTAATTCAATTATATTACATGGGGTTGGCTTATTCAGATCCTCTATTTCCTTAAAAATATTGTATTGTGTTTGTGGTATATATGTGGGTGTCGATGTGTATCTATGTTCACATATGCACACACAACACTGTGTGTGGAGGTCAGAGGTCAACTTTTGGGAATTGGTAATGACCTTTCACCTTTTTGGGGTTGTTTCTACTCCTGGGCTCTGTATTCCAGGCTGGCTGTTCTTTGACACCACCACCATCTTTCTAGTAGTCCTAGGATTCCAGATATACACTATTACATCCAGATTTTGTGCATTCCAGGGCTCAAACTTGGGTGGCCAGGCTTGCATGACTTTTGCCTTTCTTGCTAAGCCAAGTCCTTGGCCCTGGCTTATTTAATTTTTAAGTAAGTGATAAGCTGTGCCTTTTTTCTAGGATTTACCCATTTCATCTTACACTGGCATACAGCTCTACATAGTATCCTTTTTTATTTATTCAGTCTCCTATGAAGTATTGATTTTTTTCTTCATGTTTAATTTGAATAATTTGGACCCTTTTTTCTTGATGACACGTAGTGACTTTTCAATGCTGTTGTAGATTATGTATCACTTTTATAGTTAGAATATTACATGAAGAACTAAATAGCTAAGGCAGTCCATGCAATAATGGGAAAGGCGACTCACTCTCTTGGACCCATTCACCCCAAGCATAATAGGGCTGTTCTCAAACTTTTTCCTTGACCCCCTTCACTCTGACTGCCTGAAGGTAAAGGTAAGATGATGGTCCATACGCTCTGGTCAGGCTTGTCTCCTACCGTGGACCCAGTACAGGAGGGGCTGCTCACGGCCGCTTGGTCCGTGCCATAACTCACCGATACTGTTTTTGACGTGCTTCCAGTTCTTTACGCCTGTGCTGCTTGAGGATGTGAATTTGGTCATCTCGGGCCAATTTTGCTGCAAAGGAAGGACAAGGATGAGAGCAGCCTGAGGAAGAGCAACAGTGTCCATACAATGCCCGGTGGTCAGGTTTTCCCAAACATCTTCCATTAGCCGTCAGCATGCTGCTTATGCAGGATTCCTGGGACTCCTTCCTAGTCCAGACCTGTCTGCCAAGACAAGCTGAGAGGTGTTTGTGGTGTTTATTAGATATACTTGTTTTGTTTAGGCTTTTTATTTGTTTGTTTGTTTAAGACGAGGTCTCATGTAACTCAGCTGGCCTGGAACTTTCTGTCTGCCCAAAGCTGGCTGCACCCGATCCTCCTACTTCTGCCTTCCAAGTGCTGGGATTATAGGCATACAGCACATGCCAGGCTTTGGTGGATATTATCAAGCCACTTCAGAGTGCTCCAAGAACTGTTATTCTGAGATACTGAGATGGAAGAGCAGTGGACTTTCATGCCGCCAGAGAGAACAGCAGGACTCACGGCTCTTATGCTTTTAAGCCCATCTGGTTGCTTCACGGAGAAAGGCATGCCGGAAGTCCCAACATGCAGGACACTGTCCAGTTCCTTGTGCTATTTACACAGAAGACAGACGCTACTACTCTAAAATAGTGTGCTCACCTAGGCTGTGGTGTAGGAGAGATGCGGCAAGCATGGACTTGGATTCTGTGGTTTAAATCATGTGACCCAGAGCAAGCTGTCTTGACTGTCTTATATAAAATGTAGATGATAATGCCTACTTCTTGGGATCTTAGGAGGATGTTAATGTGAGAACATTGTAAAGCATTTTACAAAGCCTCTTATGTGTCTAATATTTGAGAATAGTGGTCATTATGGCTTACCCCATAATGGGTAACCCAGAACCTCAGAGTTGTCTGCCCTCAAGCCTGAGAGTCACGGCATTTTGTCACTTGGCCTGTCATGTCATCTCTCATTTCAGGAACTTTGCCAAGTTGCAAAAGGCCCCTTTTCAGAACATTCAACACAAATGAACTTGTAGTCAGCTATACTCTAATCTAACGTAAATCCAGCAGACACACAGGGTCCCAAGTATCTGGAAAGGTGATTATAATATATGTTATTATTCTGTACTGCAGAGCACTAAACTATACAATTTTCCCTAGCTACTTGCGTGGACTATTTAATTGCACTAAACATTTATATTTTGTATAGCACATTACAATTAGTGGAAAAGTTAAATTAAAGTACCCTCAGACCTCCCAGGGACTAAAACTCCAACCAAAGAGTACACATGGGGAGACTCATGGCTCCAGCAGCATGCGTATAGCAGAGGATGGCCAAGTCGGTCATCAGTGGGAGGAGAGGACCTTGGCCCGGTGAAGGTTCTATGCCCCAGTGTAGGGGAATGCCAGGGCCAGTAAGCAGGAGGGGGTGGGATGGTGAGCAGGGGAAGGGGGGAGGGAACAGGGGATTGTTTTAGTTTTTGGGTTTATTTTATTTTTTTCTTATTTTATTTTAATTTTCTTTCTTTTTTTTTCTTTTTTTTTTCAGAGGGGAACCTGGGAAAGGAGATATTGTAAATAAGAAAACATCTAATAAAAAAAAAAGCATGAAAGATTACAAGTCCTGTTTTTATTTCATTAGGTTTAGCAACCACAAGATGATTGTTTCAAGGTGCTGTGAATGGTTCTCAGGCACCAGCTCTCAGTTCTCTTTTCCCTGACAGCAGACCCATTCCCCTCAGTTCTCAGAAAACACCAGAGCTCTCTAGGTCACTCCAGGTCCAGCCTCGAGTATAGACGTGGTCCCAAAGCAGAACATCAAACAACAGAGCGGGATCAACAGCCCTGAGGTAGGGATGAGTCTAAACTGTGGCAAAGCCTATTGTTACTGACTCTGCTAGGCACTGTGGTGAACATTTGACATTTTCTTGGCTAAATGCCTTAGACAGCCAGAATATTCCTTGTAAACCTTGACTCTAAGAAGATTCATTTTTTTTCTTATGTGCATTTGGTATGAATAGATTTCCATGGAACTCAACACAAGTTGACCCAAGAGAATGATTCAGTCTCCCCAGTTATGAGACTCCAGCTAACAACGGATGGGACTTCCCAGGCTGTAGGATGACAAATTTAGCAGCTTCTGAACTGAGTATGGCAGAACCCATCCCCAGAGGCTGGCATGAGCTCTGGAATGAGCCATTTGTACACACATATGCTGTAGATCCTGGGACCCACAGTGATAGTCCTATCACTTCTATGATGACTGAGGTGAAGGGGTAAAATACTAGATGCAGGCCATCATGTGGTGTGTCAGAAGCCAACTAGGAGGGGTTTCCTGGAGATGGCTCACTGTTTTTTTGCATGGTCTGTGATAGGTGAGTTCCAGGAGGCAAGGCTCCAAAAGACTTCATCCCAGAATGGCTTCTTGCTAATGATATGCCTCGCCCATCACTATTATACAGTCTAACGACTTCTGGGCATCAGTGCACCCTATTGGGCAAATTTCCTGCAGATCAACTTGAAGATGAACTTTCACGGATTAGTGCTATTTAAATTAACTAATGATTTTATATTTTATATAGAACTCATGATTTGATTCAAATAATTTTAGGAAGAAAGCTCTAAGAGATGGTCTTAGTTATTTTGCTAGAAAGATATAATGAAGTTAGAATCAAGAATAGAACGTACTCACTCCTTATAATAGGAAGTAAAGGCTGCATAATAAGAAATACAATGAGCTTTCATAATTACACTAAAAAGAGAAATAGTCTTGGGACAAATTTGTGTTCAAGGAAACACATTCAGATTCAAGGATGAAGCCACAGGAGTGCACTACACAGGTGTGCACTACACAGGTGTGCACTACACAGGTGTGCACTACACAGGTGTGCACTATGATAAGACCAGGCCATATAAAAATGGTTGCTTTGAACTTATAATAAGTATAAAATACTGCTTTGAACTTGTTATTGATAGTACTAACTGTACTGAGTTTCAAGAGAGAGGGTTTCAAGGCTAGAGATCGTCAGTCTTTTGGCCTTTGTCCAACTCTGTGTCCCACCTCAGCTCGCTCCCCTAAGGCCGAGCAGGCCCCCAGCAGTGGTGGGAAATGGGATCACTCGTGGGGTAGGCCCTCTTCTTGCCACATTGTTCAAGGCATTCGTTGTTGTGCCATGTAGGTTAATCA
>JADRCC010570985.1:0-17502 GCA_019843855.1 Hylomyscus alleni
TGTACACTAGACTGGCTGACTGGGAGATTCTGGGAGACTCCTGTCTCTGCTGCCCAATTCCCTGCAGGAGTACTGGGATTACAGATGCTTGTGCTGTGTATCATCTTTCACAGGGCTCCTGCAAACTCGCAAACTCAGGGTCCTTTTGCTGGCATGGGAGGTCATTTTTACCTATTGAGCCATCTCTCCAGCTTGTTTCCTTCCCTTTATGCCTGTAAACTCCTCTACCTTGGGGTTATTCTCCTTTCTCTTCTGCTTCATTTCTATCTTCCATTGTTTCTCTTCCTGTTCTTCTAGCTCCTATTTTTCCTCTGCACTCACTGTAAGGAAAACCATAAGAGCATAACGCATTTCAGAACATCTTACAGATACTAAATAAAAATGCATAGCTCTTCAGCTCCAAAAAATGGTGCTAATAAAGCAGGGTTTTGCTTTCTTCCCCCTAGAACCAGCTAATGCATTGTTTCTTGAGTGTACTTCAGAATTTCCTTTTTAAAATTAGGTCAGTTGGCCTGGAGATATGGCTTAGTGGTTAAGAACATTTCTGCTTTTGCTCAGGACCTGAGTTTGGCTCTCGGCGCTCATGTCAGGTGTTCCCATTGCCTCTACCTCCAGTTCCAGCTCCAGCTCCAGGGGATCTGATACCCACTTCAGGCTTTTGTGGACACACCCCCACACACAGATACACACACATACATAAATAAAATTAATCTGAAGGGGATGGATGGTGCAGAGAAAACACAATAGGGCCGACACATGTGTGTTCTCACAGAGAATGGAGCAACACAACATCTGCACAGGTTCAAGCCAGTCGGGGTCCCGGCACTGAGGTGGGGAAGAGGGAATGAGCTCCTATCCCTAACCAAGAAGCAATCTTCAGTTGACGGCCATTTGCAAAGGAATAATGGGGTAGGTATATAAGCCACACTTAAGGTCTCGCCCCATGCCCAGCAGTAGAAGGCCAACAAGACATGAACTCATTGTTTTATTTGGGTGACTTCTTTTTGTCTCATATTGCTTTATTTGGCTTTAAAAAAAACTCACTGGCCTTTAATACTTTCCAATTTTGTGATTTTATGTTTGTGTATGCTTCTAGCATTTTTTGCTTCTTTTTTCTATTCTGTTTGTTTTGTAATGAGATAAAGTATGGAGTTGGGTGGATGGAGGTTGGTGAGAAGGATCCAGGAGGAGATGGGGAAGGGAAAACTGCTATCAAAATGTACTATATAGATTTTCAAAATTAATCAATCTATCAATGAACCAAGTCTTCTTTTTAAAAGGTGGGTCAGTAAATCCCAGTAGGAACAGCTGTCTTCATCTACCTAAGAGACTTATGGAGCCCTAAGTGGAAAAGCCAGGAAGAATGTCTATTTAGAGGAGCCCGAGAGTAAAGGATTGTTTACTGGAGACAAGTTAGGACTGTTCACATTGAATTCTTCTTTCATCAGTCAATGGCAGGGCAATTCCTACACTATTCTTTCTCTGAAGCCACTGGTCATTTCTTACCTGTGATACTCTAACACAAGAAACCAGGTCTGCCTGTGCAGTTTTTAGGGGAGGGGCACACTCTCATCACCACACTGTGATTTTTCTTTTCTTTTTTATGATAGGGTTTCAGCATGTACAGAGGCTGGCCTTCAATTCACTGTGTGGCCCACACTGGCCTCATACTTCTGAAGTTCCCGTAGGCATGTGCTATCACACCCAGTTCTGGACATCTTAATATTGGGATTTCTTCCATCACTCTTGTACAGATAGATACTATACTCTGTACTCTAGATAGCCACATTGAATAGCCCCTAGGACAATTTCTATGATGATACTCTTATTTGTCAACTTTGAGGGAAAGAAGAAAATCAGAAATTCAAATGAATCCAAAATCTTACTATTTTAAACCTCTTTTTTAAAAGTATGATATCATAAACCATAAGCCAGCTCGGCATGTGCTGTACCACTGAGCCATGGCCCTATCTTTCAACCTTTGGACAAAGAATAGCAGGTCTTCAGTTTTCCTTGTGTTCAAAGTTGTTTTATTTCTTTTGTTTTTAAGATTTATTTATTTTATGTATGTGAGTACACTGTTGCTGTGTTCAGACACACTAGAAGAGGGCATTAAATCCTTGTATAGATGGTTATGAACCATCATCTGGTTGCTGGGAATTGAACTCAGGACCTCTGGAAGAGTAGTCAGGGCTCTTAACCGCTGAGCAATCTCTCTAGTCTGCTATTTTATTTCCTAATCAAAACTTTTAAACCTAGAAATGCTGTGTAATATTAATGCAGACTATAATCTAGATGTTTACAACCTGATAAAGATGGCTTCATTTAACATATGAACAGTTAGCATACATATGAGATGGGCTAGGGGACATCTTTAAAGAAAGGGCATTATTGTAGAAAAAATAAACCAAACATGCATTATTTCCTATTTCACATAGAAGTCAATTTGCTACAAGCCTTTTGCTCTCCATTTGGAGGAATGGTTCGTTTAAAATACCTTGTGAAGCTTGGTGTTTTCTCAGGACAGCTTTTAAGACATAATCCACACATACCAAAGGTGATTTTTGTAGAGCAAAACGTCAAATGCATGTTTGTTATCTTATCAGAGAGACTTTCAATATGATAAATGTGAAATTTTGCTCAGAACTATTGGATAAACTTCTCAACATGGGTGATATTTACCCTAAGTACAATGAACTCTGATGGCATGGGTAAGTAAGGACATAACTGACTCAGACTTTTAATCTGTTGTCTTGAATTGGCCTCCAGACCCAGCAGAGCCAAACTGTTCCTCTCAGCTTAGCAAGTAGACTTAGGTTTGCTCATGGTAAAGGAAGTGGCTCTTCTAAGCAACTACCTATGTGATGTTGGTCCACCTTCCTCGGAGATTTGAAGTAGTTCATTGTCAAGGTCCCTTTCTCACTGGCATTTAGTGGTTCCATGTTTACTTTAACATTTTTTTTCTTATTCTAGTCATGACTGTAAATTAAACCAAAGACAAGTCCTGAATGACCCTGACATTTAGTTGAATGGACAGAATTAAATTTTGTTGCTTAAGAAAAAAAAATGTAAAGAGATGGTTTTGAAAATTCTTGCCCTGTGTATGATGTAAGTTATAGGGAACAGACATTCTTTCTGGATGAGTCTTTTCTCTCTTGAGTCACTGGGATGAATATTCTTGTCCTTCATTTTGACCCAGGCACTGTAGACTGGCGTAGAGTTATGGACAGGGCCCCCACACTTTCTTAGTGGACACTCAAAGTTGGCCTCATGGATTTCTGTTTGAGTATGCACAGAAGCCCAAGACTGGCCTTAGTCACATCAACGTGCTGAGGTTATCTGTAGATAATGGATCTCTTGTGGTGGAAAGAAACGCCGAGCAAGGAAGCAAAATGCATGGTTCTGCTAGGGATGAAGACAAAGCAGGCTCATCTCAAAATGAAGTTCCCTACCTGCTTCCGAGGATCACTGACTGGATCACGAAGACAGTCCTTTGTAAAACATTAAGTGTGATAAGTGTAAGAAACACTGGAGAGCCTCCCACACTAGTTTTTATTTTGGGGGTAGAGGGCAGATCTGACATCTTCCAGGGTGACCTTGATCCTACCATGTAGGAGAGAAAGATCTTGAACTTTCATCCTTCTGTCTAGGCTTCACAGTGCTGGGATTATGTTTATATGTTTATGTGTTGCTGGGGTTGGGTGCCTTATGTATGAGAGTAAGAGGCCAAGTCCAACTGAGCAACATCTCCAGGGAACATCTCATTTTAAATATATTTCTAGATTTTTTTTTTTTTTTTTTTTGGTATTCCAGGCTGGCCTCTGATTCCCAAACATCCCGCCTTTGTTTGCAGGTGCTAAAATACAGGTGTGTGCCACCACAACCAGCTTCCTATCCATATTTTCAACACTTTCAAGCATATTCTTTGACCTAAATGGTGATTTGTCTGTTTCCTCCTGACTAAACCACCTGTATGGGCAGCATTAGGATTTGACAGAGGTTGCTTCAGGTGCTTCATGTCTTGAAATATGCCTACAGCTTTATAGCCTGTATCTTACATGTATTCATCTGCTGGGTCTTCACTGCCCATCTGTCTGTCTGTCACACAAGTAGAAACCTCTGTGCTTTGTGTGGAAGGTGCCAGTGGTTTGACCTCTTTGTTCCCCTAAGCCTGCCTTCCTTCCCATGAACACATGTTAAGAGGCGAGTGAAGGAGGCTAAATGCTCTGAACTGCTATATAGCTCTCTGGCTTTATTTCTCTTCCTAGTGATGCTTTGGATGAGCTGTAGAAAACAGTGTGGAAAAGAATGACATAAACTTCTCAGGGAAGAGATAAGTTGTTTAAACTGACAGGAAGGAATAAGGGCTGTGAAAAACATTCTTAGAAGCGTGAATAATTTTCTACTTTCAGAATAGAGATACAATGTGTTGGCTGTTCCAAGCCTATCAGCCAAATGCCAGCCCACTTGTTAAAGGAAGAGGCAGGGATTTGGTAAGAATAGCATGATTTCAATGCCCTCATCTCCCAGATTTACTCCCCAGATGACTACTGGGAACATCCAAGTGAAAAGGAAATGTTTTGAGTCCCACTGAAGGAAGAGTCACATGGTTTTTTTCAGTTCCAGCCTTTGGCGTTCTTTGAGCCACTTGGTGCCCACCCTTCTAAGGCTGAAGGCCACAGACTGCCTAACTCCTCCTTCTAGTTCTGACATTTCCTCGACTCTCCCAGAACAAAAGGGCTCCATGCTTAAGTTCGCTCAGCCAATTCTCACATAGAGGCAAGACTGTTATGCTCCAACACCACATGAGTAAATGGAACGATCATATATCACTATAAAGTTCAATTGCTGCAAAGCTCTTAAGGCCCCAGTGATTATATGCTCCCAGAATTCACTCCCTTTGCAGTTTTGTGGTATGCTTGGAGGGGATTGTCCATGTTCACAGTGTTTTCTGTACAGGGAGAAGTGGGGTGTGGGGAGCAACCCTGTTTAGATTGCTTTTCAATTTCACACACAAACATTTTTTGGGGAAAGGGGGAGTTTGGATATCTTATGACCAACTTTGCTATTCTGCTGGTGTCTTCTGAAGTGAGCTTAGTTTCATTATCCATGATACATTTCCATATCTGAAGGGTTAGATTTTAGGAGGCTGCTAAGTGGAAGTTCCTGTTATTCCTGGGAACTTTATAAGTATAGGAGCAATAGTGAGCTGGAGATGGCACTAGCCTTACATCCACTCTGTTCCTCCTCAGTGACTGCTTCTCAGGGAAGTCTTGGGGAGCCTCAGAGTAAAAGTGGAGACTAGCCATGCCTGGTGGAATACAGACATGTCCTCTTCTGCTAGCTCTTTATGAACAAGAGTCATGGATCCTCTCTGTTGACTGCTTGGTCTCCATGCATATTTAATTAATTATGTTTGCTTGTTTCTGTTGCTGTGCTGGAGGCCAAACCAGAGGGTTGCATATATTCGACAAGGCCTTGCTGCTGAACTCTCCCACAGTCTCCATAAAGGTTTAGATCCTGGCCTTTCCTATGGGAATGAAAGGATGTGGGAAGAGACCCACGAAAATAATCCTTCCAACGGGGTTTCATCAAGCTCAATTGCTTAGAAATTGTACATTATAAAGATCGAGCTGGAAGAAAAATGGGAAACACAAAGAAGCAAAGATTGAGGGGTCTAGTACGTGGCTGGCAGTGATACATGATATGACTGAGGGTAAAGAGCTTGAGCTTGAACCCTCATTCTGACGTATGAGGGCTCTGTGTGAGCCATCAGTAGTCTCACACAGGGAATGTGGAAAGTAGAATACTTGCTTTCTTCACCTAGACAGTCGTGTTTTGAGGACAAATAAAACAAAGTTCATATTAGGATTTTGTAAATTGTAAGGCACTAACACTATTTATTATTATTCTTATTTGAAAAGTTCCCAAATCATACATCAATTCCTGCTGAGTCAAAAGAAGAATCCAGTTCTTTATTCTGTCTGTATTCTGAAAGCCTAGACCACCCCCTCCACTATCCTACAAAGAGATCATGTTCAAGTGCATGGCATAATTAGGAAAGCCAGAAAAATAGCAGGTTCTCAGATGTTTGGTGTCAATGAACAGGAATTCCCGAAGCTGGACTTTTAACAACCGCAAACCTTCTAACATGCCCCTTCTCCCAGTCACCTAGGCAGCTCAGGCACTGGGAACATTTAACATGGAACATTAGTTTCCTGTGTTCATTGTAAACAAGAGGTCCATGAACACTTTCTGCACTGACTTGAATTGCACATTTTACTTATGCTTGAAGAGCTGCCCCTTTTTTTTTTTTTTGCAGAGTGGCCAGACTTAAGGAGATAAAAATACAGAATATTTTAGTTGTATTTAAACCAAATGTTTATCTGGGATGTACTGAAAATGTATATGATGTTTCTATGAAATGAAAATTTAGGAAAGTGTTCTGTATTTGAACAGGCATGCTGGCCTGGGAATAATCTTTGCTCCAGGATCTCTAACCAGATTTAAGTTTTAATTCCATGTATGCATGTTTCTCTGTGTTTGAGTTTGTTCATGTGAGTGCAGGTGACTGAGGAGGCTAATAGAGATGACAGATCCCCTGGAGCTGGAGTGACCCACAGTCATGACCCCCACCTGCCATGGGCATGAGGGATCCACTGGGATCCTCGGCAAGTGCTGAGTCCTCTCTCCAGCCCTCAGGTAGATTGGGTTGTTCCTAGGCATCTAGAAGATTGAATAGGGCGACTTGAAGATGACCAGTGGCTAGGATGTAGTTGTGTAATGGTGGCTCTCTATGACAAGCAACAGCAAACTCATACTGTGTGGAGTCTTGTTTCTGTCCTCAGTGGAATCCTCTCAATTGCTTTTCACAATACCCCCTTTTCAGCTCAGGTTCACTAGAATCTTTGTCATGTTCCCTTACACCCATACAGCCTTACAGCCCTCTTCATCATTCAACAAGTTCACAGGAGATGATTTTGTTTCTCAAACAAGGTTTTAGACTTATGATAATTACTACTGATATTCTGTGGATGTTCTTACAGTGACTAACAAACAGGCACTTACTGAATGTATTTTGGATAAAGGAGTCAACTTCCACCCCATGATACTGTCCCCTTTTCCCCAAAACAGCTGGAAAAAATGAGAATGGACCTTTGAAGAAATTTAAGATTTTCTACCCAAGCATGATGCGAACACCTGCAGTTCTAGAACTCACAAAACTGAGGCAGTAGGTCATGCAGCGTAGCAGGGCTTGGTGTGAAAAACAGAAACAAGAAGAATCCGAAAGAAAGCCAGATATCTTTAACTCTGAGAGAACATGACTGCGCTTTTGTCATTTTGGCTGGCTTCTTCATAATCCAAAATCAACTTAATATCTTTAACTGGCATTAATCATTTTTAATAGAAATCATAGAATTAATCATTCTTAAATAGAAATTCCTATTTTGAATGGTCCACATTGAGATAACAGAACAGCTTTACAAGTTCAACAACATAATCTTTTCCTAGTTTTAAGATCTATACTTTTTATCAATCCTCTCTTCTTCATTATCCCATGGAGATTGCCTTTCCTATTTTAAATCCTTAATTCTTTTTTTCGAGACAGGGTTTCTCTGTGTAGCCTTGGCTGCCCTGGAACTCACTCTGTGGACCAGGCTGGCCTAGAACTCAGAAATCCACCTGCCTCTGCCTCCCAAGTGCTGGGATTAAAGGAATGTGCCACCACCGCCCGGCCTAAATCCTTAATTGTTTAGGAAGCCTGTTCTTGAATTGATATTGGCTTTGGCCATCACCTTCATGGAAGGATACATTTGCTTAGAGAAAAGTGCTGTATTTGCATGTAATTTAACTAGTGCACACAGTGATAGTTGTAGGTACAGATCTATATGTTTCATACTTGTGCAAAATATGTTAAGCCACTGAGATAATAAATGATACAGGTTATGTATTAAAATACATTTGCATATATTCATATTTTATTTTACTCTTTAAAGTATTTTGTTAACTCTTAGAGAATTTCATACACTGTGTTTTAAATATATTTACTCCAGCTTCTCTCATAACCAACCTTCTAGCATCCTTATCTTTAAACCCAATTTTGAGTTTTCCTCACTCTCACTCCCCATCTGGTCAAGTTTGTATTGCTCAGCTAATCTTGGTAGTGGGCCTTTCCTGGCATATGGTTGACTTAACAGAGGTCAGACCACCAAAGAAAACAATTCTCCTAACACTTATACACATATTTTAAATATTTACAAACCAATCATTATGAAAATGTAACCAAACATAAATCTCCATGGAAAAAATTAAAAAAATTAAGAAGTCTGCACATTCTACTGAAGAGATACATATTTACAAGAATAACTTGTTAAAGTAGCATGTGATTATTCAACATCTCAGATTCTTTAAGATTTAGGACAAAGGAAGACAGTGCACAGAAGCTTTCTTCACCATTTCTCACTGTTACCAGGCTTTCCGTGGAACCTTGCAGAGTAAGCCCATGTTTTAGATGTGTTTTATTTTCCAACAGAAAGAGTGGCCATTTCTGCATTTTTACATTTCTATCTAGGTTTTGTGTACTTTTTGTGTTGGAAAAGTTTAACCTAAGTGCAATTCTAATCACAAGTAATTTTGAGGGAAGTCTTGAAGGACATATAAGAAGAGAATTCCATTCAAGAAGGAAAATAAATGCAAAGCAGTCTGAGAGGAAAGGATGGACAATGGCTTTGAGGCTCATTTTGGGACTGGAGGTAACCCTAAGGAGGCATGGTATTGAGGTGAATTAATGGCTGCTGTACTGGCTGGTTTTGTGTGTCAACTTGACACAGGCTGGAGTTATAACAGAGAAGGGAGCTTCAATTGGGGAAGTGCCTCCATGAGATCCAGCTGTGGGGCATTTTCTCAGTTAGTGCCATCCTTGGGCTGGAAGTCTTGGGTTTTATAAGAGAGCAGACTGAGCAAGCCAGGAGAAGCAAGCTAGTAAGAAACATCCCTCCATGGCCTCTGCATCAACTCCTGCTTCCTGACCTGCTTGAGTTCCAGTCCTGACTTCCTCTGGTGATCAACAGCTGTGTGGAAGTGTAAGCTGAATAAACCCTTTCCTCCTCAGCTTGCTTCTTGGTCATGATGTTTGTGCAGGAATAGAAACCCTGACTAAGATACAAGACTATATACAAGACTGCTATATACAAGACTGTGTGCACTGAGCAATTCCAGAGGGTACCAGTCAGGGTGTTCCACTGTGAACTTTCCCTCTCTCATTTGCGCAACACATAATTCTGAAAGCCCCAAGGAACAGAAAGCTCTGCAGTATATCTTTGCTGCTACTTCATGGAGGTCAGGCAAATTGTGAAGGGCATATGATGTAAGGAAATCAAGTGTATTGAGCTTCCTTCTGCAGACCAGGTTCCCTGGCTCAGCAACATCAGATCAGCAATGTGGTGTATGATATGCTGAGTTGTTGGACATGTGAATCCCCAAGCCCTATTTCATTATTGTGGAATAATGCTGGTAGATGCCTAGTGATCTGTTTTTGTGTATTTATCTTGCCATCAGTGACTCTGATGCCTACCAAAGCTCGATGATGCTTCTATAAGGAGTAAATGCCACCAAGGACATCAAACAAGGCAGTGGTTTTTGTATTAGTAGTGTGGACAGATTGCTGGCTGAAATACACAAGACAGGTTGGAGACACAAATGAAGCCAGGGAGCAGTTTATACAGCAGCTGGACAATGGACAGAGTGTAAGACCATTCCTCAAGAGGCATCTCACTCTTATTTGGTACAGAGCTGAAGGAGTCCAGGGCCCTCTCCAGCTTCTCACTTTGTTTACTATGAAGACTGATTCACTCTGATGAACTTTCATCATCATCTTACAGGATTAGAAGGCAGAGTCATCCTTGGCCTTAAATGACTTAATGTCAGAAATGTTTCTTCATAGTAAGAAAATATTCTACTCAGAACTTTAGCTATTGTCAATGAGAACATTTTCTGATAGAGTTAGATAGTTCATAGAGCATTCGAGTAAACTATGTGTTTTTTACTGGAACTTTTTCTTATGTAAATGTTATCCTAAGTGTATGCCCTCAAGTCACCCAGGGCAAAGGAATTTGTGTTTCCTGTTCCCTGAAAGCATGATCAATTGTTGAATGGCTGTGTACCCACCCATCCCTATTTTGAGTTTCTTCAAGGAAGTGTTCTAATTTTCCAGAATTAAGGTGCCATTAAAATCTGGCTTTGTTCCTTGGATACCAACTGTTCCCCTCAGCTCATCCATCACCATTAGCAGAGAACTGCTAGGATTTATTACTATTATCCCCATAGCTGTGTCCCAGCAGCTTCAACAGCAAGAAACAAAACAAAACAAAAGCTGGAATGCAATTATTTTTCCTTTTAATAAATCTCTGTGGCAAACATCTTCTAAAAAGTACTTTGGGGGTCAACATCATTAAGATCACATTATGGAATGCTGGCAAACAAGACAAGTGGGGGCCATGGTAGAACTGCTGAGGGAGAAGTTAGATGGGAGCCAAACACAGCTGGGCCTGAAGGAACCTTGCCTGACTCCCTCTCCATCTGTTAGGGAGGCTGCTATATGGTCCCCCTGCCCCAGAAGCAGCTGTATTTCATAGTTGTTTTTTCACATCTTGTGCAGGTATTCTTCTGAACACGACAAACAAAGGCTTTTCTCTGGAGCCTATTTGGCTTACCTCAGCAGCAGCAGAGACCCATAAGCAGAAGGACTCCAGTGCTTCTAGACTAAGCACCTCTTTGTTTTCCACTTAGTCTCAGGAAGTGCATGTTGGATAGAGGAATCACCTTATTACCGTCTTATGTGGACAATGTCTATGGTCATATAGATTCATTCTAAGCATAGAGTGACCCCTAGATTCTCTTAGGAGAGCTACTGAAGGCCTTGTCATTTAAACTATTTTTTTTAAAACTCTATCATAAATAAAATATTTTATGGAAAAGATAATTATTTTCTCTTATTTAGGTATTTCTTTATTCATAATATTTTCATGTGTGTGCAGGTGCATTTGTGGTTTTTATGAAGGCCAGAAATGGATCTTGTTCACCATATTTGGGGATCAAGGTCTCTCACTGCTCTGGAACTCACTGATTAGGCAAGGCTGGTTATCTAGCTAGGTACAGGTGTGTCCTTCCTTAGCACCGAGATTAATAGCCACACCCATCACACCCAGTTTTTTTATTTATTCACTTTACATTACAGTCAAAGCCCCCTCCCTCCTCTCCTTCCAGTCTCACCCTTGCAAATCCCCCACCTCACCAATGCCTCCCCTTGTTCTTTAGAGAAGACATTCAGATTTTTTTATGTGGGTTCTGGATCTCTTGCTCAGGTTGTTTTGCTGTAAGATACGAGTAAACAGGGACATCTCCGAAAAACACTGGGAGGCCAGGAATTTCCTTAATAAGATAAGCTCAGGAATTTTAGGAAGGTAGTGGAAGGGAAAGGCTAATTAACATTCCTCAGATCACAGGGTGAGAACCAACCTGCGGGTGGGGGCACATTCCGCAGGGTGGACCTTTGCCCACCTTCAGACAAGGGAAGTCCTTGCCACCTCATTCCCTGAAGACCAATCAGTTTAAAAAGTCACACTGTTCTACCAATCACATTGTGTCTACTGGCTGCTGCCCTGAAAATTGTATAAAAGCTCACTGAACAAACTGTGTGGGGTCGCCTCCTTTCCTTAGGGACTGGGGTGTCCTCAGCGTACTGAAATAAAAATCCTCATGCTCTTTTCATCGATCAGGCTGGCTCCATGTGATTCACTCAGGAGGTCTCTGTTAAGCTAAGGCTCAACAGGGTCTTACAGTACCTTACAAGGCACATTTACCAGCTAACTATCTCACCAGCTAGCATAAAACATTCTTTGGAAATACCTTTTAGTTCTATTTGTAAACTGGGACTCTAAAATAGAAGCTACAGACACACCTTAAATCACAAGACTCTTGATAATAAAGTAGGTTTATTAAAACAAATTTTTTAAAAAAGATTTTATTTATTTATTTGATATGCATGATGAGTACACTGTCGCTGTCTTCAGACACACCAGAAGAGGGCATCAGACTCTATTAAAGATGGTTGTGAGCCACCATGTGGATGCTGGGAATTGAACTCAGAACTTCTGGAAGAGCAGTCAGTGCTCTTAACCTGAGCCATCTCTCCAGCCCTTAAAACAAATCTTAAAAGGTTCTTCCCATTCATATCTTCCTACTGAAGTGTTTTGAACTAGTAGTATCACTGACAGTAGGCTTCACCCCAAGCTCCCTACTTTAAAACAAAAGGTAGTGAGGATTAGGCTCAAGACCCATGTCAGAGAAGCACTCTATCTGTCACAGAGCTACAAACTCATCTTAGAACCCAAATTTTATTTTATTTTTGAAACAGAATCTAACTATGTAGCCCACCCAAGCTGACCTTGAATTTGTGATCATCTTGACTCGGCTACCATGTTGGGATATCAGGTCTGCATTAACACTCTTGGCTGTATACTTACAGGAAATTCATATATGCCTTTGAATTTGAGGGGCACTCCCTTTAGCCTTGAGAAAAGAACTCAGAAGGCAGGAGAGCATTGCTCAATGTAGAATGTTTGCCAAGTGTGTGTGAGGCCCTAGGCTCTATCCCCAGGATAAGAGGAAAGCAAGATAAAAGACAGAATATTTTAGTGAGTTACTGTCTAAGTTTGGGTTTTATTGCTGTGAAAAGGCACCATGACCACGGCAACTCTTATAAAGGAAACCATTTAATTGGGCCTGGCTTACAGTTCAAAGGTTTAGTAAACTATTGTCATTGTGGGAAACATAGCAGCATCCTGGTAGACATGCTGCTGGAGAAGGAGCTGAGAGTTCTACATCTTGATCTGAACTCAGTAGAAGGGGACTGTGTCACACTCACCAAACGAGTATATGTGAGACCGCCTTCTCCATCTCCACAGTGATACCATTCCTCCAACTAAGCCACACCCCCTAATAATGCTACTCCCTAAGGGCCAAGCATTCAAACTCATGAGTGTATGGGGTCAAACCTATTCAAGCCACCACAGTTACTTTCAGTTTTATGGGCAAGAGTATAGCCTCAAGCCTGTAGTCTTCTTTATATTGTTCAGGTTTCCCAACCTTTCAGAACAATCTAACCCACTGGAGACTAAGTGTTCAAATAGATGGCAGACATTTCACATTCAATCCACTGTGGCTGTCAAGGACTGACAATGACCATTAGAAGCTGAGAAGAGTCTATACATTTCTTCTACCTTCAGCCTGGTATTCGAGAACACAGTTCTCTTGTTGCTTTCAACTCTGCAGTGTGTGGTAATTTGGTATAGTCAGGTTGTTTAGTCAATTAGTTATTTTAATCTTTAATGAGCTGATAGCTATATGAACACTTTAAGAGCTCTTAAGTGTGTTTACTTCAAAAGCAAATTTACTGACATTTGAAAAGGAAGGCTAGAATCCTAGTGAGCAGGAAAGCCAGTTTAATTGGGGGGCACAAAGTTGTTTTCATTGTTGGATGTAAATAGCTAGGTTTTGTCACTTAGATAATTAACACCTGTATCTTAAGGAGAAGCTCAAGACAAGCTGGGACATAGCGAAATAGAAACTGAAAAAGATACTTATACCAGCAGGATGCAGGTAGGCTGGGGTAAATTAGGAAATATTACCAACAGTAGATTGAGAGCAGAGTTAGCCACAAGAAACTTTGATATTAAGAAATTTAAAAACCCAGTTAAGCTTTGAGTTGATACTTTGCTTTTGCTTTATTATTTTTAATTGATTTTTAAAGTTAGCACATAAAGTGATGGGTTTCTCTTGGGCATTTTAAGACACTCATCATTATTCACCCCTCCCACATTCTTCCTGCGCCAGAGGCCCTCTTTCTTCATGCACTGTCTTTTCTGCTTTCTTGCCACATGAATTCCACTGTCCTTACTTTCTCAGAGTCTCCTTTCCCTGCTTCAAATCTCTTCCTCCCCTTCATTGGTCACCAACCCTTCTCAAATTAAATCTGGATTCTCCAGGGTTGTCTATTTCCCTGAAAATGTCCTCCCCTTCATTGGTCACTAACCCTTCTCAAATTAAATCTGGATTCTCCAGGATTGTCTATTTCCCTGAAAATGTCCTCACTTTATTTTCTTTAAGACTGAAAAAAACTTTATTGTATACATGTATCACGTTTTCTTTACCCATTCATTTGTGATGGACATGTAGGCTGGTTCCATTTCTGGCTATTGTGACTTAGTGCCTCAGTCAACATGTAAGTGTCCCTGTGGCATGTTGGTTCAGAGTTCTCCTGTAGATCTCAGGAGTGCTAGACTTACCTCACATGGTAGTTTTGCTTTTTGATGAACCTCTGCCTTGACTTTGATAATGGCTATGCAACTCCACCATCAGGGAATAAAGGTTTCTCTTCCTCATATCCTGAAAAGTATTAGTTGTCTTTTGTTTTCCTAATGACAGACATTCTTACTACAATGAGAAGGAATCTCAAAGTAGTTTTAATTTGATGGATAAGAATTTAAAAAATATTTACTGACCATTTGTATTTTTTCTTTTGAGAAGTTGCTATTCAGTCGACTTACACATTTATTGATTAAACTGGATAATTCAATTGTTTAATTTTGCAATTCTTTATGTATTCTAGATATTAATTTCCTGTCTGATGGCAAAGATGGTACTGGTTTATAAGTTAAAGGCACTGAGAAATTATTATGCTATTGTGTAGATAAATGAATTTTAGATCAAAGCACTTAAAGTGTCAGGGTAGGGGGATACCCAGGAGCCCCTGTCCACTCAGAGGAGAAGGTGGGGGAAGGATTGTGGGAGAGGATAACTGGGAGGGAAGCAGTGGGCAGGATACAAAGAGAATAAGTAAAAATATTAAATTAAAAATGTATTATGTGTCCTTATATACTTTTTATTTGACCCTTTGTAAGGGCAGGTCCTGCCAAAACATTGCAGTGGTTGTCTGTGGAATGAGCATCATTTGTTTTCCCAAACTGTAAGTAGCAATCCATTGGTGATTTCAAATCATTTTGAGACTTATAGATTCCCTAGACCACGGGTTAGGCATGCTTGGAAGCCTGGCTAGAGGTTGTGACAGGGCAATCATGTGTATGTCAGCATCTTACAAATTGTTTGCATAAAGGAAGTGGAATGCCATGTTCAAGAATCCTACCTATCATTATGTCTGATTTTAGAGGGGACCTTAAGTCTAGACACAATTTGAGTAAGGATGAATTTAAAACCTGCATCTTCCAGCACTTTTATTCTTGATCTCCATGGGTGAAAATTACTTCCCTCTGTGGTTTGCAGGACCTTAGAACTCCATGGACGTTCCTAAGAGTCCACTGCTAATGGTAAGTTGGGTGGGCAGGCTCACCTTGCCTTGCCACAGACTTGGTAGAGCTGTCTCCCAGACAGTGCCAAAGGTACCAGGCAACTAGGTAAGGAAGGGGACATTTTCAATGGAAAATCTCTAACAAAAGCAACTTAGTTTGCTTCTATTAATTATAGAAATAATAGGCATACACACACACGCAGCTATATATGCAGAGGTCTCTGTCCCTTGAAGTTGATGCTGCTGATAAGTATTGCTCTGAAGAGCTGTGTTGAAGGATCAGAGGAAAGCCCTTGATATGACCACAAGCCTTTCCAGGTTAGTTCCTCACAAATAGATGCTTTTACTTGTGGTTATGGCCGTTGTTTACAGAACTGGCTACTGAGTGAGGCTCTTTGCTTTGGATATTGAAGCCCTTCTAAATGCCATTCCAATTTTGCATATGCCAGGAAGCTAAAATTTGACACATCCAAACAAGCAGAGGACATGTCTAACACATTATTTTAAGAAGGCACATAAAAACCTGAATCCTTTGAGAACCCGGTCGCTATCATCCAGCTGAAGCTATTAACTAGCCTCTGCAAAGGCTGCTATGTATGCTCAACCATTGTACCATGAACACATTTTAACTAACATCTAGGATGCTGCAAGGCTCAGGACCAGGGGAGACTGAGTCACCAGGGGTCTCCCTCTTTAGGAGAAATCCTGTGTGTGCAGTTTTGGAGAACTGGATAAACATAATAAAAAAGGGAGGTTCTTCTCGTCACATTATTTAGATGCTAATATACAATTCTTTACACATAATTCTGTAAGATGTTGTCCTGATCTGAGCATCTAGCCCTGAATTGCCCATTAAAAATGTGTTATTCTCATCAAAGTTCTGCGTATGTATATGCAAACCCATGTGCCTGCCATCATGGCCATGAAACCTTCTTAATCTTTGTTCTGACACAGTAAGCTTTCTACATAAATGCACGAGCAAGCAAAATAATCACTTAAGCCCCTCAAGGCATCAGCCTCATTCTAGTTTTTAATTTCAAAACAGTCAGTGTTTGCTTCTTGGAGTTAAGTAGGCCAGAGAACAAAGCCAGGCACGTGATGACTTCGTACTTATATGAAACACACAAGTTTTGGTCTTCCTGCTTGAGAGTTCTCATCCTATTGATACGGTTGGGAGACTGTCAGGTACTGAAACTTTGGCAGATTAACAAAGAACACCCAAATCCACACGCAAAGCATGCTAAAAGGAACCACTGATTTGCTCTCTATAAAGCCATGACTAGATCGTTTGAAGATGAGAACATACTTGTCCAGTTGTGTACTGGCATCCCAGACTTGCCAGGGAAACACTGTGTGGAGCACGTTATCTTATTATTTAGTGTGCTTCTTGTTCCATTTGCCTCTCTCTCTCCGTCCCTGCTCTCTGTTCATCTCCTTCTCATCTGTCTCTTCCCTCCCTCCTCTCTCTTCTCTCTTTCCCTCCCCTCTGTCTCATCTCCCTTTCCTTCCTGTCCTCTTTGTTCCCTTATGGGGCCAAGTCCTGACCCCCTTTAGGTCTCTTCAAAGCTCTGCAACACAGCATATCTGCTGCTACCCTTTCCCAATACAATTTTTCCTCATTCAATTGGTTTGTTTGTTTGTTTGTTGTTTTGTTCTGTTTGTTTCAGCAATCTTTGCCTATAATTCTTGTTCAACCAACCTGATGCCATCAATATAGTGGATTATATCTGGTGATCTAATGACTACGTTCTTGTCAGGAGAATTTTAGAGGAAGACATTGGGGATTAGTATAAACCATTAAATTATAACACAAAATTTTTATCTATCAGGTCAAATTTTAAGCTTGAAATTACTAGAGAAGTAACTTAGTAAAACAAACCATTAGTTTTTAATTTTTATCACTTAAATAAATAAATAAATGGTATAAATTGGTTGGTCCTCTCCTGTCCTCTCCTGTCCTGTCCTGTCCTGTCCTTTCCCGTCCCGTCCCGTCCCGTCCCGTCCCGTCCTGTCCTCCCCTCCCCTCCCCTCCCCTCCCCTTCCCTCCCCTCTTCTTTCCTTTCCTTTGTCTTCCCATTTTTGACTTCATTGGGAAAGTAAAAATTCTATTGCAATAGAAATCTAAACACTTGCTTTTT
>JADRCC010570987.1:0-13653 GCA_019843855.1 Hylomyscus alleni
CTTACTCCTCATAGCTTGCTAAGGACCACCTGCCCAGGGGTGGCTTGACCCACAATGGGCTGGATTCATCCATATCAACATTAATCCAAATGTCCCACAATCTCGCCTGCAGGCCAAGCTGATGGAGCCATTTATTTTCGCATTAAGGTTCCCTCTTCCCAGATGGCTCCAGTCAAAAACCTAACCATCACACCAAGTCCTTAAAATAAAACACACTTTTTAAAAATTTTTTTTTATTTTTTGGGGGGTTTCCGAGGCAGGGTTTCTCTGTTTAGCCCTGGCTGTCCTGGAACTCACTCTGTAGACCAGGCTGGCCTCGAACTCAGAAATCCGCCTGCCTCTGCCTCCCAAGTGCTGGGATTAAAGGCGTGCGCCACCACCGCCTGGCTAAAACACATATTTCATATCTAAAGCCTGTACAAATTCGGGCTAGTTGCATGTCAAGTGCTCAGTCGGTTAGGTGGAAATAGTGGTGTGTGTGTTTGGTGGTGAAGCTCTAGGCAACAAAAGGGTAAACCAAGCTCTGGTTCACAATACTTTCTGGTTCTCTTGGTGTCCATACTTTTACAACACAGACATCCAGCATGGTGTCATCAGTCGCAGAGCTGAAAGAGGTGCGCACCAGCACATTGCTCTGTACCATTTCTACCGCACAGATTCGGTGCTTAGAAATAGCCCCAGAAACTTGGAGAATGATAAAGTGTAGAGAAAGTGGAAAGTACTAGGAAGGGGCTTTTGTTTTGATACAGGGTTTAACAAAGAGAACACGAAATGGGAGGTGAATGGCAAGAAAATGCCTCCAAAGACTCCATCAACTGTCTGGAGCATCAGGCAGAACACAGCCAGTGGGTTTCCCAGAATTCTGGAGAGCACTTAGCCATACCTGCTGCCCTGGGCTCCTCTTGACACTGAAACAAAGGTTCTACTTTTAAAGATCTCCGGGTCAGTGGTTGAGGAGAGGCCCAGTCTCTGAGTCCTCTAGACCCAGGATCTGGTGGTGTGTTATCCTTTGATTTCTTAGGGTTCCAGATCTGAATATGGCAGCACAGAGGGAGCCCTAGAGCCCTAGAGTCTGCTCTGCTCTCTTATCTTCTGACCCCTGGGTTTGTCCTTCACATATCCACATAGCTCTAACCTCCACATGCACACAGCACGGAGCTCACAGTAAGGACCTACATTCTGCACAGGACTTGACGAGGCAAGAGCCCTTCCTAGACCTGGGCACAGGCTGGGGAGATCTCTAATGGGAGGAGATGGGGTAGTTAACTGAACTGCTCTAGAAAGGGGAATATAGCCTTAGGTGAGCTATCCTTGTGGCCTTGTAGACTCTTCATCTGTAAAAGAATGAGAGTCTCCTGCCTCAGATCAGACTCTGGACTTCCAAACACCTGGGCCAAGTGTGGGGCATCAAAGACCAGCAGGGTTGCTCGGAGAGGGGGAGGGGAAGATGCACAGGGACTGAGTGTGGCAGAATAGTGTCTGCAGCTGTTGCTTATGAGGAATTTCTCTTGTCTGATGGTGAGCTAGGTTCCTGAAGCTGTTTCCTGTTTCAGCCTGCTTTACAACCTTATTGACACCTCATCTTGTATAATTAAAGGATTTAGGTCGAGAGAGGCCCTGAGAGTGCTTCGAGTGGCCAGCCATAAGTGGTGAGTAGCAGCCATTCTTCTCTCCTTGCCCCACCCACACCATGCACTGCGGTACATGCTGGGAAGACAGGCAAGAGGTCATCTCACCTCTATCTTGTGTCTCCTGTCTGGCACCCTGAAGTTACAGAACTAAGGCTGGAGCCGTGAGAGCCCTAGGGGCAACTGGAGAAACTGAGGACTTTGTACAGAGCTAGCAACAAAGGGAGAGTTGGAGTGAGGCTAGATGTGGCACCGAGGTGGGGCAGGAGCCAGAAAGCCGATGGAGGGGCCAGAGCTGGAGCAGATCATCTAGGGCAAGCAAGGACCCAGGACTTCGGAGAGGCAGATGCTTGGAGACTTCCAGGCCTGCTAGCAGGTGGCCAATGAGAGGGTCTCTAAGTGGACACTCCCTGGGCTCTTAGTTCCCCCCTCCTTTCTCCCCTGACTGGCACCTTGGCCAACCTCCTGCAACCTGCTGTTTGGATGGGTCAGAAGCTGTCATTTCTGCATTCACACCCTCTCACCTCTAAGGACTGTTATTCAGCTCTCTAAGTGCTCATTTGTGGTTTGCAGCACTCCGTTGGGTAATTACAGAAGCTTGCCAGCCACAGCCACCTCCCTGACTGTGAGGCAGGTGTACCTGCTCTTCTCAGTTGAGGCTGTAAGTCAGCCTGGTCACCTGACTCCTGGTTTGGTGGGAGAAGAGACCTGAGACCTGAAAATGAGGAGAGGTCATTTTCAGCTGCAGGCAGATAAAAGAAGGAGACCTCTTTTTGCTCCCAGGTCCCCCTCCAAGATGGATCTCAGGAGATATGTAAAAACTGGGGTAGGGAAGGGGTAAGCGAGGGTGAGGTGAGCCAGTATATTCTTCGTGGGCTGGCAAATCACTGTGGGCACACTGGATTATTTCTGACCCTGTATCACAGCCTGCTTTATATGCAGTATTTTCAGGTACATTAGGATTAAAAAAAATGTAATTTAGGAGCCAACAAAGGTTCCTAATAAAATGGCTATATAAATTACCAAATAAGCAGGTAAGCCAATTTAAAAAAAAAAAAAAGTTAAGACAGTGATCGTGAAGGTGGTTTGTGGATATGGGCCAACTCTTGATAGAGACCCTCAAAAGGATTACAGTTTGGCCACTATTTGAAGAGCCATATAAATTTTAGGAGAAGGGCACTAGAGCACAGGGGCACAGGCTAGAAGGGCCAGTGAACCCAGAGCAGGTGTGGCTAGCTGCTGAGCTGTGAGAAGGCACCTGGGAACTGGAGTCGGTGCAGGTACCTGGAAATAGAACCATGTTATTTTATCCAGGGAGTCCATGTCCTCAGAGTTGGGGAATGGCGGAGACATGTCCCCTACTATGAAAACGTTTGTCAAAGGAAGAAGGATGGATCTGTTCCTATTGCAGTGTCCACGGAACAGAACCATGGATCACTTAACAGTGGGTCTTGGCGGGGGGGGGGGGGGGGAGCACACAGTAGTTGTCTAGACAGACAGGGAGAGGATTCCTTGGACTCGAGATGCTTCTGTCCAGTACAGGCATAGGGAAGATGGTGACTTTCAGATGCATGCCAGCCTGAGAACCCATAAAACACATGATGGAGGACACACAGAAATAGGCACACAGTGAAGGACAAACTCAGTTGGCCAGAGCACAAGACCTCTGTGGTGCTAAGGGGCCAATCCCCTGGACACATCAAAGAAAAACAGGTAAGGTGAGGCCAGGTTGGACCCTCCACAAAAGGCTAGAACCCAGCAGCTTGGGCTGCTCAGTTCACTCCCATCAGATGGTAGCAAAGGGTAGATCTGTCTCCAGCTTCTGCTGAGTATTCATTCTGACTGTCGTCTTAGAGTGTGGAGAGAAAATCCATAGGGGACAGGTTGACTCAGAGCTTTTAGTCTGATACCACCGGGGCCAATCTCAATGCACCGAGACCTCAAGGCAGCGCAGGAGTTACAGCAGACAGTGAGCATTGCCTATTCACCAGTTCATTAAACCTACTTCAGGTCCTAAAGGGTCAAACTGGGGCTCTGGGCACAAAGAGATCCTTGGCTGGAGCAGAGCTCTCTGGACGGGAGAAGTAAGGGGCCTACTTCAGGAAGGGGAGGGCTGGGTAGAGCTGAGACACACAGGCTGGGAAGAGACCCTGAAGTTGGGTGAGAAGAGGTGGCTGTGGAGGGTTTAGACTCACCTCTCTCAGCTGAAACTGAATCAGGGTATTGACACTTTGTTTAGAGAAAGTCTTTGTGGTGTGGCTGCCTTTGTAACAAATGACCCCGTACTCAGCGATAAAGTTTTGTAATTTTATTATATCACAGATAGGAGGCCTGAGTTTGAAATTTGTGTTGCTGGGCTAAAATCAAGTCTCCAGAGAAATCTGCTTTCTGGTCCTTCCAGCTTCTGGAGACATGTACGCAGGCCTTGGCCAGTGCCCTCCTTCCTGTCTTCTTTAAAACCAGCAACAGCAATGGTGTGCTTTTTCTACAGGGCATCGCGCTAGCTTCTTGTGCTTTCCCTTTCCCTATCCAGTACCCTCAGGATGACATTGCCCATCTGGATAACTGATGGCCTCTCTCCTTCAAGGCCCGTGGATTAACAGCCTTAATTCCATGTGTAGCCTATGTCTCCTTCTGCTTTGGAACCTAATGTATTCATTCACAGGCTTAAGAGGTAGGATGCCAGACATCTTGGCAGGGGGGATTTCTCTGCCACCCAAAGGAGGTGAGAAGACAGTGAGGAAGGGTGCCCAGAGGAAGGAGCCACCATGAGCACCTGAGCAGAGTCGAGTCCCATCCCCCACGGACTGAGACTCATTCTCAGGTCAGCGTGAGATCATTTCCAGACTAGAACAATAGAGAGCCGTGCTGTGTCTGTCTGTGCCCTTGCAGACCATAACGCGTTACTGTTCTCTGCTGAGGGCAGCATGCCAATACACAAGGAGGTTATGATGCCAAAGTGAGGGGGCCCAGCCCTTGGGATGCCCAGGTCAGCTGGAGGCGGGAGACTGCCTGAGAGGGCTAGACAAGTCTGGCTACCTGTCTGCAAGGCACCCGTGGCTGCTGTGTTTCCCTAGTTCTTTCCCTCCTGGGGCAGGCTGGAGGGCGAAGGTGATGGGTGACAGGTGGGATGAGCCCTTACCTGAGCAACTCTGAAACCGGCTGGTATTCCCAGGCAGGCAGAATGTCAGAGACACAGGGCAGGGTGGGGGTGGGGAAGGTTGTGTGAATGGAGCCTCTGTTCACTTCTTGGCACACACCTGGGAAACCTGACAGGTCAGCAGATAGCGTTGAGGCCTCATAGTTAGAAAGCTGGGACTCTGTCTTGCAGGGGCATTGCCATAATGTTGACCCCAGTTGGATTTCCCCCAAGATCTCTTCCTGGGTATGAATTGGGCTTAGAAGGGGTAATCTGCTCAGGAAGAGGTGTTGGCACAGCAGATGTACTTCTAAACTGGTTTGCAGAGGAACACCTTGTTTTTTTCTCAGACGGGATGTACACCTGTGGTGGCTTTGGTGTCAGGCTACTGTCACCAAATAAGTGGGTGGTGTAGGTCCCCTCAGCAGCTGCAGCTCTGTGTCTGGGAACGGCATAGGCTCTAGGAGCCAGACCTGAATTGATGTCCTGACCGTGACACCACACAGGAGCATGAACTTACATAAGTCTAACCTTCCTGTGGCTCAGACATAAGAAGAGTAAGGTGGTGTTGAGGTGATGCTAGCTCTGGAGAATAATCTGAGTGAACAGGCAAGGTGTGTGTGTCTTAGCACGGTGCCAGGTACCTAGTTATGATGCAATAGCCATTCAAAGAGGCTGAAGGAAGCCAGGCCCTGTGGGCATTCCTGAATGAAATGGCATTGACTTTTCTGTGAGGTAGCATCCCACATGGAACTAGCCAATCTCTCTGAGGCCCCCGTGTAGTCTGGTCCATCTGAGGTAGTAGTTGACCCTAGACTTAGCCCTTAGGGATGAGATAGAAGACCATGTCCATCTCCTAGAGGCCTGACCTGGCATCTCAGATGTCCTCCCCAACCTCTGGAAGTTAAAAAGAGGAGAGGGCTTCTAAAACTTTGCCCCTTACTTCACTCAAGGGATGCTGGTAGGATGTTGAAGTACACAAACTACTTAGTGACCCAGACAGCCTTCTGTGTGTGCTGCCATTATAGGCTGACTGGGTCTCTGCCAAGTCGCTTTCTTCACAACCATGTATGGTCATATATCAACAACCTGAGCTTCCACGGTGGTGAAGACAAGGGCTTTCAGGACCATTTTTTTTTTTTTTTTTTTTTTTTTGCATGAACCCAGAGGGAGGTGGTCACTTACCAGTTACTCACCCTTGCTGGTTTCCATTACAGTTTCCCATCTGTAGAATAATGATAGCAATGGGCACGCCTCCTGAGTTGGAAAGGGTTAGAGGAGTGGATTCATGGATCCAGCACCTTCTTGTGATCTGAGCACTGGAGGATCATGGGGAGTTAGGGTTTCAGAGAGGTGCCTGTCTAAGGAGCATCATTCTATGTCATCCATCTGTCTGCCAGAGACAGTATCTGGGGTTTCTTCTCATGTTTGATCCAAGAGAGCTGGGGGTGGGGGCATGGGGAAGGAGAGCTGGGGGTGGGGGGATGGGGAAGGAGAGCTGGGGATGGGGGAAGGGAAGGAGAGCTGGGGGTGGAGGAAGGGAAGGAGAGCTGGGGGTGGGGGGATGGGGAAGGAGAGTTGAGTTCATAGAATGAGTCTTTATTCTGCCTGGTCCCGGCTGTGCTGGCTGGTTTTGTGTCAACTTGACACAAGCTAGAGTTATCAGAGAGGATGGAGCCTCTGTTGAGGAAGTGTCTCCATGGGATCCAGATGTAAGGCGTTTTCTCAATTAATGATCAATGGGGGAGGTCCAGCCAACTATGGATGGCACCATCCTGGGGCTGGTGGTTCTGGGTTCTATAAGAAACCAGGCTGAGCAAGCCGGGGGAAGCAAGCCAGTAAGCAGCACCCCTCCATGGCCTCTGCATCAACTCCTGCCTCCAGGTTCCTGCCCTGTGTGATCTCCTACCCTAACTTCCTTCAGTGATAAACAGCAGTATGGAAGCGTAAGCCAAATAACCCTCTTCTCCCCAACTTGCTTTTTGGTCATGATGTTTGTCTCGTCGCAGCACCAGAAACCCTGACTAAGACACTAGCCTGTGTGCTGGTGCCACCCACTCCTAAGGTGACACTTCTCCAGTTAGTTCACTGGCCTATTTTTTTTTTTGGTTTTTCGAGACAGGGTTTCTCTGTGTAGTCCTGGCTGTCCTGGAACTCACTGTGTAGACCAGGCTGGCCTCGAACTCAGAAATCCGCTTGCCTCTGCCTCCCAAGTGCTAGGATTAAAGGTGTGCGCCACCACCGCCCAGCTACTGGCCTATTTTTCTCTGGAAACTCCCTTCCAGACACATCCACACACATCAGTTATGCTTTACTGATTTTCATCGATGGAGATGACAGTGAAAATTAATTATCAGCCTATCCATGAGATGTGGGATACCAGCCCAGGACAAGAAGGAAGATCCAGGGAAGAGGCTCAATCCTTTGCTTGCACAGCATCTGGGAAAAGCTGAGGAACATCAGAGATGCACAACCATGTCTAATAGTATCCCTTGCCTGGCACGATGGCTCAAAACACACTTGTTGAAGGGACCACCGTTCAGTGACAGCTGCAGGTCTTCCTGCCTGCCTGCTGCCTTAGCCCGTGATTCTCAACCTTGACCCTTGTGGAGGTTTGAATGACCCTTTCACAGGGGTCACCTAGGATTATCTGCATATCAGGTGTTTACATAATGATTCATAACAGTAGCAAAATTACAGTTATGAAGTAATAAAAATGACTTTATGGATGGATGGTCACCACAACATGAAGAATTGTATTAAAAGGTCGCAGCGTTAGGAAGGTCGAGAACCACTGTCTTAGCCTGTTTTTGCTTACCTCTGGCAGCGTCATCTGGCCCAAGCTGCCTAGAAAGCAAGGTCAGTAGTGGAATGTAGAGACAGGAACTGAGGATGTATGGAGAATAGGCCTGGGGACAGCAAAGGAAAGGGCAGCTGGGGAAAGGGACCATTTCTGGTTGTGGCCTGATTTCCATTCTTGACCATAGAAATATCCCCTGTGCTGAATCAACCTCTGTGACTGGAGCCATCCAAAGTCAAGGGAAAGCAGGATGGGGACAGCTGTTTGTTTTTGCACCTGGCCTATTGAGACAATTCAGGTGGAAACCCCTAGAAGCAGCTCCTGGACTCCACTCTTTAGTGTGGCTTCTGTGGGAGTAGAAAGTGTCAGGGGGAAAAGGAAGGTGCACATCTGGGATGTGAGAGGGCTTCTCCTGATCCTCTGATGAATGGGAATGCAGGCTGCTGCTCATTCAGTGTGGCCCTGCCTCTCCACTGCCGAGAAAGACTGTCGACTCCCAGGATCCTGCAAGGTATGCTCCTGTCCATGTGTGAGGAACAGAGAGAACGTGCAGAGATTAATAAACAGAACAGCAACCATGAAAATCTTGTGGCATGGTACATTATTTCTGGATGTACAAATTTGTGCAGGGCAGTGCCACTCTCTATTTGCCTAAAAACTAGAATCCTCCCATTATGGGAAGGCAAACCCCAAAGGTACTTGCTGGGCAGGTATATCCGTTTTTTAGCCCCTCTGACTAATTAAAGCATCTGTTGATTTCCAGCCCATAGTTTCAACCAAGCAAGGGGGATTTTCAAAGACTTGGTATGCATGCCACTGGCAAAATACCCTTGAAGTGAGGGACGGGCATCCCGAGGCTTGCAGGGGCCTGTTGGAGACACTCAGAGCTCTGTTCTACAGCTCTGGACTGCAAGTGCCAATCGCATGCTAAATCTGAGGGATGGGGCCAAGACTGCTCCCCACAACCCCCAGTGTGTTACCCCACCCTTCCTGCTTGCCCCAGCCAGCTCAGCATGAAAATCTCAGCCGGCATGGCCCATTCCAACAAGCTCACGTTCATTTTCTCCAGAGTCTATGGATGGAACTGTGGAACCAGAGGCTGGGCAGGCATGTCCGGAGTTCTGGAATGTTTCGATGGTTATATTGGGGGCAAGATACAACCGAGAGTGAGGCTGTGATCAGTGTAAAGTACTTAGATGAGAAAATTCAACACTGAGACTCAAGGTTCCAGTCATGAAATCTGAGCTTACAAGCTCAGCCCAGACCAAGACTTTGTTTCTAGACATTTGCATTTCTACCTAGGCTTTGTCTCTAACTTGGGTCTAAGAGTCCTTAATAAGCTGGCATGGTTCCTAGCTTCCACAGTCAACCTTATATTGCTGGGGGTTATGTGTCTAACTTCCCAGCTTCACAGCATGGCCAGCTATACACACTCACACATACACACATACTTTCATACTTACACAGAGGCAAACACATACACACATGCATGTGGGTATACACACATGTGCATGCTCACACACGAAATTCTCTCTTGAGCACACACAACACTCTGGCACACACATGCAAGTGCATACATGTACATACATACAGCACACACACTCTCTCAAGAGCACATACTCTTTTGAACTCAGGTATACACACTCTGTCTCTCTCTCACACACAATTCTGTCTTGAGTGCATGCACCATACTTGTGCACACACTCTTGAGTACACACGCACACATGAATACAGTACACATACTCTCTCAAGGGCAGTACTCTCTTGCACTCAGGCATTCTCTCTCTCTCTCTTTCTCTCTCTCTCTCTCTCTCTCTCTCTCTCACACACACACACACACACACACACACACAAACAGACACACACACATGCACACCTTCTATGCTTCTGCAATCCTGAGAATCCACTGAGCCCCACACTGGGCCCCAGAACTGTAGGGGTAGGACACCATAGCTTTGGGCAGAGGCAGGAAAATTCTTCCCTCAATTCCTCCCTGAGGCTAGGCTTTGTGGAGAGATGTCTGGGGCGGGCTCACTGCTCCATCTGCCCATCCCCATCTTGTGAACTGGCTCCAGGCTTCTGGATGGGACTGCCAACCATAGCCCGGTGACTCATGCCTCAGGCATCCCTGCGTTTTGTGCAGAGCACTCAAGGGAAGAGCTGCAAAGATGAAGGCATCATTGCTTGCCTCCTTCCCTGGGGGCTGCTCAGGACGTGGGGGTTACAAGGGCTCCAAGATCCTGTCTAGGCTGGGATGCAAGCACAAGGAGCAGAGGAAGGGCCATAATATGGGGAGGTGTTCCTCTGTCCTCAGAAGAGGACAAAAGACTGGCCCTATAGGTACCGACCCAGAGATGGAGCTAGACACGTAGGTCTTTGGGATTCAGAACAAGGATAGGGAGAGTTCACCCAGAGACCTGGGGAAGGACTTGAGAGAGGACCATGTATCTGTCCCGTGAACCTTGGGAAGGGTGGCAGTGTTCACAGAGAAGAGGATGAGAGGCCCCAGGCTTTGAGATCAGTACCCTTGGTGTCCCCTGCCAGGTGTGCAAAACCATTTTATTTAACTATCTTCTATCAACCATCTTTGCTCAGACACATAGGTTGGAACATGGGACCTGAGGAAAGGATTCTGGGAAGGTGTTGTGGATTTACCTCTTTCTCACCCCACGAGTCTGTTCATAAAACAGGCCCAGGTTCTATATTCTCCAGGACAGAGGCGAGAGGCACTGCCTTGCGACTTATCCCTCTGACAGAGGCCAGCTGCCGGGGACCCCATAGCCCTATATGGGTTTTGCTAATGAAATAGGAGCTAGGTGACATGTCCAGCCATGTCCTGGGAGTGCCCTGCAGGAGAGCCCAGGGACTCAGTGTGATCCTGTTCCTCCTGCCCACATCCGGGATGCCAAGCCGGAGTGATCCCACTCAGCAGAGGTGCTGGTGCCTGGCTCTTTGGGTGTAAGTAACAGGTTTCTCTGTTACTTGCACCTAACTGATCCGGTGAAGCAGGAGGGTTCACCCTGCCTACTGTGGAGATACCCACGGAGTTCCGACAGAGCACTGATTCTCTTGTGAGGCACCCCAACATACCCACCAGCCTCTGGTCACTGGCCCTGGGATCGGAGTGTGGCTATTATGACAAGTCTCAGGTCAGCCAGAATGTACTCCTGTCCTACGAAGCCCAGCTTCATAGCCTAGGCAAAGACTGGGGGTTGGGGGGAAGAGAGTGTCCAGAAGGTCCTGGAGGGATGGAGCTTCCCCCCGGGTGTGGGACAGTACCAATGCTGTGTGTGTTTGGTGGGGCACACCTTGACAGTGATTTTCTAGAAAGGTGGGGTACTCCTTCTAGAGGACCCCAGATACTCAGCCTAACGCTGTTCTTCTTAGGGCTGAGGATCTCCAGTGTGTCTCTGGACATTCAGACCTGGTCTCTAAACGGCTACGAAAGCTAACGATGGCATAGTCTCTGAGATCCTCCAGACAGAGACACTCAAGCCTGTTGCCCAAGACCTGCCAGGCCAGCTTGGCCAGTGATTGGATTACCTATCAGCAGCCTTGACAGCCAAGCCTCTGGTGAGCCATCACCAGCTCAGCAGACCCTCAGCACTCAAGAATTATTTCCCACAGCCTTGCTTCCTCGTGGCAACCTTAGGCTCTGCAGAGATTCAGGAGTCCTACTCCAGTTCTCCTGGGAGCATAACCTCTTAACAGTTTCCACTTCACTCCTCCCGATTCAGCCAATTGGGTCCAAGAGCCCTGCTTTCCTCTGGGACAGGAAGAGGGGTGATCCCACTCAAGTCCTGAGGCAGAGTGACAGGGTACAGCCCGAGATGGACAGTCGCTAAAATCTAACCAGGATCCTTTCTTTCATAAGGCACTACAGGTGATACCTTCTTGCAGAAGAGCCTTCTGGGAGCTCTCATCGGAGTAACCAGCAGGCTGCTGTGCCAGCTACCTGGTCCCCCCAACTTGCTCTGTCTAGTTTCTCTGGCAGTCAGCTCACAGACTTAAAATTCTATTTTCCATGCCTTTGGCCCTGAAGGAGGCTTTGGACCAGAGATAGAGGAAACACAGCAGTTCCCGCTGCTTGGAACAGGGCGGTTCCCCGTTATAACAGGCCGGCCAATTCTCAACATGTTCCTGCTGAGATTAGAAGCTCCTGCAGGTATGTGTTTGCGGCAGCCTTCAGCCTGTATCAACAGATACGGTGACTCACGTCTTCCCTGGTGGAATAACTGAGAACTTGCTGGAACACAGCTTGGGGGGCACTGGGGAGGCTGGCAGAGCAGCTCCCCACAAAGACGTGGCTGCCAGTGGAGAGAGTCAAGACTTTTTTGTAAAGGATTATGTGGGGTCTCTGGCTTAATCAGCCCCCACACAGGCCTCCACAGGACAAAGAACATCAAAAGCAACACAAAAAAGCTGAATTAGGAGGAACTGTGGAAGGCTGGATCTGGCCTTAAAGAGAACGGTGTTCAGCCTGGGTGAGGAGACCCACCTCCCACCTCTGTTTTTTTTTGTTGTTGTTGTTGTTTGTTTGGGTTTTTTTGTTTTTTGTGTTTTTAAGTCTAGGGCTTGAGGGAGCCTTTCTGGTCTGAATCTTGCCCAGTGGTATCTTGGGTAAATGGACCACTCTTAAAGAAAGCATTGCACAATGAAGGGCTCAATTCTACTTCTCTCTCTGGAATATACCCAAGATATGAGGCCATGGGTCGTCTTGCCAAGAGCTCAGGTCCCTGCAGCACCCACCACACAGCCAAGCGTGAGAAGAACAGGTCATTGTCAAGTGGGTGACCTTCTCTGCCCCACTGATGGACAGGAACCTCAAAGCTGGGCTGGCAAAGCAGCATGAACCAGGCTGACCATGTCACTGATTCACTAATGATTGCTAGGACAGTGGCCATGGGAAAATAACCCTGACCTCCTTGGCATCCTTCTAGGCTACACACAGCGCCCAGACCTGGGGTGAGAAGAGACCCCCAACACACCAGCGCTGTAAGGAAAGGTTATTCCTAACTGAGCAGAACCTACTGGGAGCAGCGTTTACACCCCACAGCACTGTGCAGGTGTGCTGGGTGAGCTCACAGCTGCCCCCCAGGCATGCCCAGCCCACTAATCATTCACAGCTCGACAGCTCCTCGGCCCAACCCACTTCTAAGGGGATAAAAGGGGACCTCGAATCTCCTAAGTTACAGAGCCACCCACAGCGTCCTGTTGAACACAGACCTTGCCAGCACCTCCCCGCCACCAGCACCCCCGTGCTCTTGCTCCTCCAGGAACCGTCATGTCTCGCCAGTCCAGTGTGTCCTTCCGAACTGGGGGCAGCCGCTCTTTCAGCGCCGCCTCTGCCGTCACCCCATCTGTCTGTCGCACGAGCTTCAGCTCAGTGTCCCGCAGTGGTGGTGGTGGTGGTGGCAGGATCAGCCTTGGGGGTGCTTATGGAGCTGGGGGCTATGGTAGCCGGAGCCTGTACAATGTGGGGGGCTCCAAAAGGATATCCTTCAGTTCTGGCGGAGGCAGCTTCAGGAACCAATTTGGTGCTGGTACCGGAGGCGGCTTTGGCTTTGGAGGAGGAGCCGGCAGTGGATTTGGTTTTGGTGGTGGAGCTGGTAGTGGCTTTGGCTTCGGTGGTGGAGCTGGCTTTGGTGGTGGCTATGGGGGAGCTGGCTTCCCGGTGTGCCCCCCTGGAGGCATCCAAGAGGTCACCGTGAACCAGAACCTCCTCACCCCCCTGAACCTGCAAATCGACCCCACCATCCAGCGGGTCAGGACCGAGGAGAGGGAGCAGATCAAGACCCTCAATAACAAGTTTGCCTCCTTCATCGACAAGGTAAGACCTGGTCCTTCCTAGCGCAGCCTGTGTGTCTGCAGTGACTGCTGAACAGAGGTGGAGGGAAGAAGCTTCAGGACTGGCTCCAATATTGCCTTTGTTTCTAGTTGATCCTCTGTCCATTCGTGCTCCTCTTTAGTTAGACTGGCATCTGGAAATCAGAGTTCCTCTTCTCCAGAGGTTGCCCCATAAAGGGGTCTGATCCCAGTGGACTGAGATGAGCTAAGGGCTCACATAACAGATGATTGTGCTGAGG